>VXAZ01006792.1:388-54518 GCA_013399875.1 Gymnorhina tibicen
TTCCTTCCTCCCTTCCTTCCTCCCTTCCTCCCTTCCTCCCTTCCTTCCTTCCTTCCTCTTTTCTCATTTGAAATACCTTCACTTCCCTGGAAGAGTTTAATTCCTGAAAGAATACTTTTTTGCTTTTATTCCTGTAAGAATAAAAGTCATTAATTTTTTCAGCTTTTTGGTCTTATTCATACACATTGTACCACTTAATAAGGAAAGAAGGTATTTAACAGAGTTTGAAGACTTAAAAAGAAAGCAGCCCTTGAATTAACAAGGAGTTTCTACTGGTAAAGAAAGAATTTTCTTAGTTTGCTAGTGATGGTTAATCCTGCTTTACGTCTTCAGTACAAGAACATCCTTTTTAACACTGTGCTAAAATACTGTGCTTTCTTTGCATTTAATTTACTGAACGCAGAATATTTCTTTGACTCATTTTTTAGCAACAGTCTTCTATATATTCTATCATGTGAACTCAGACCCTGATCTTATTGTTCTCATGTTTTGTTTTCACTTTGTAGTGAACTGCAAGCCAGGATAATGCAACACAGTGTCTAAAATTTCAGTTTTCAACAGCCATATAGGCATGTATTGCTTAACTTGGATTTATCTCAAGCCCTAGATACTGCAGCCCAATCTGCGAAAGCGTGCAGACAGTAGACATCGGAAAATATGTCCTTGTGTAAACACAATATAGCTGAACCTGTTTGTCAGGATGCAAAGGTGTATGAAAGGACACTGCACTTGGTGCCCCAAAGGGAAAATATGATGTACTGTACAAGGCAGAGTATTAATCATAGCTGATATTTCTGGACAATAAAGTAGAGTAATCCTTGTGAACAATCTTTCTTCAAGGATAAAAAGGGAAAATAAGGAACTGGCAGTATTATATGAAATGACATAGCCTGACACAGGACAAAGCTAGAAGCACCTCAGAAATTTCATTTGGAAAACAGCTTAATAATTGCTACATGGTTTATTGTGGCTAGGGTAATTTTTCATCCTGTTGCATCATGGTTATTATTTTGCTTACACCACAGACACCTGAGCTCCTTGTAAAGTTAGCAAACCTGTAAGTGAAAGCCCTTGTCCATTTAGACTTGCAGAGTTCATGAGGTTAGACCATTTCTCTCACAGAAGGAAAAATGTTGTTATTATAATTTCAAAACCCCCAGGAACTAGATGTGCAGACAGTGATATTGTTACCCACTCCTACAAGACACTTCACCTGTTAGATGTTTGATATGTACCAGTATCATGTGATAAAACACAAATTACCTGCTGAGACACAACAGGTCCAGTTTTAAAGAAATACTTCTTTTCAAAATGAGTGTACTGAACTGACCTGAGTCCAGCATATAATTTTAGGGCAGTAACACTGGGCATACAATAGAGGGATTTACTCAAGTTCTGACTGTGCAGTGGCAGGAGCACTGGAAACATTCTCTGACCTCACACAGAAGCAAGTTCTTTTGATTATTACCTGTGCTTTGTAAGCATGGAACCTTTCTAAAAGCAGAGAACTGTATGTTAAAATTAAGAGAAATTAGATCCCTATATATCTGGGTTGAAAACAGTGAAGACAAAGAAATACAAGAAATTCATTAAACTTCAGCTACACAAAAACCACTGAAAATTCTGCCCTCTGAAAACCAAAATCAAAACTTTGACATTCGCCATGTAAAATATCGCCAAGTTTTTAGAATAGAAACCCTGAACTTTAACTCATCTGGGACAGAAATTCACACAATAGTGGCCACAATTCACCAGGGTCAAAGAAATGTTCCTGAGTTTTATCATTTTTATGGGAGGCATCCAAGATAGCCTATAACAGTTCCAATGCATTATAGCTAATGCACAGTTCAGGTTCAAGATAAAAAACATTTCTTTTTCCTTTGGGATGTTTGCTTGGTGAATGAGTAAATATTAAGCATGTCAGGAAATGTTTTTGATCTGGAATGCTGGGTACCATGTCATGACTTTGCAGCCCTTCCTGCTTCCGCTGACCATCCAAGGAGGTCTGGGCAGCACTCAGCTTCCCCTGTTCCTCCTGCCTTCTCCGCTGTCATCATCCTCTCAGTTTTCTCCATCTTCATCCCCTTCCCCACTGCCCTTTCACACCACCATCTCTCCACAGAGGTTCCCTGCACAGCAGTAGAGTGCACAGTACTGCCTAAATGGCAGAAAAGGCTCCCAGAGAAAGGCAGAGGCATGTTGAACACACAGGCTACCACTGCCCAGATTCTGGTTGCTCTTTGTGTGCCCCTGGATTTGACCAGGCCTAAGGAGGAATGTGCCCAGCCCCTTTGTGCGAGGTGCTCTGTTCTCTGACACATCACAAGCCATCATCTTCCGGCTAGCCTAGTCATTGGCCTCACTCCTCTCTTTGGTCATGAACAGACACAAATTGCACGTATGTTTTAAAACAGGTAGGTAGGGCATGTTTTCCTCAAGTGTTTACCAGCAATCCACAACAAAGAAAGCAGCAACTGGCCACCTTCAAGCTGCTTCCCCTTCCATGAGGTGGCGCAGTCCATGCTGAAGATATAGCAGACCACACGTCTGGAGTTTCAGATGGCACCTGAGCCCTTGAAAAGGGATGATACTCAGTCACATCCATTTACTGAGTGAAGAGCTCCTCGCCTGCTGTCTCATTTCATGCCCCCAAATTTAGTGTCCCGCAGCTCCATATTCCAAGGGGTAGATAAACTCAGTCTGCTGCCAGTGCTATTACTTATCCAAAAAATCAACAGCAACTGTCAAGTGGCACCTTTCAAGCACTTCACAAATGTCATTTATTTTAAAATATTTGTTTGGGTTTAAATTTTTTATATAAAATACAAAATTAATGTGGCAAACAGTGAAAGTGAGAAATATTTTATGAACACATTTACCAAAATAAAAAGAGCTCCTCATGTTGCTGCCTAGTGATGGAGCATTTTAAGAATGCTCCCATAACACTTTTCTTTGTTGTCTGATCCATAGCTTAGTGTAGTAGGATTTAATTTTTGGTGTCACCATGAAATGCAGTGTGCAGCATATGAAATGTTAATGTAATGCATAAATGTGCAATTAAAAAAAAAACAGGGTGATGTAAAAAAGGGAGTGTTGAATAGCTGAAATATTCCACAGTTTGCAAGTGCTATTAGGCACAAAAATATTGGATTTTTTTACCAACTCGTGTTTTGACATAATTCCCTTCGTTTTCTTTCTCTTACTCTCTGAACTAAAGTTTCCAGTCTGAACTGAGAGGAACCAAATGTCTCTCAAGTCAAACTTAATATTGCAGTGATTAATATAGAGAGCACTGGCCTTTCTAAAGATGTGTACCATCCAATGCCAAACTCCAATGCCATTAAGCTACGACGAAGCTACACGACTAAACATCAGCTGAAGCTTAACTAACTTGGGCAGGAAATACCAATTAGGGACACTCTACAAGGACAACAAGAACAATCAAATTTTTATTTCTTTACAGTGTATGAAAGTTAAGAGGTTGAGATTCAACACTGTGTCTGCATCTTTTCCACAGTGCTCTTTTCTCCTGGATTTTTATGACTGACGTAACCCTAGCATTGACTAACTCATGTGTTTCACCTTGTCTTGACTCAGAATCTCAGCCTGACAGAGTTCAAGAAGCATTTGGATGCTCTCAGGCACCTGGTGTGACTCTTGGGGTGTCCTGTGCAGAGCTAAGAGTTGAACTTGATAATCCTTGTGGGTCCCTTCCAACTCAGCATATTCTGTGATTCTCTGATGGTATGATACATGAGAGGGTATAAATGACAGTATAACCTCTGTAGGTAGACAGAGGCAAACCTGGTGAAATTTCATCTTTGTTTTTTGCACTGAGAGTCATTACAATGTCCCATAGGGAACCAGTTTGCTCACTCAATAAAGGACTGAGAATGCGATGCCATACATAGGCTGCTGTTGCAGTTTAACCCCAGCAGACAGCTGAGAACCACACAGTTACTCTTCCCCTCAGCGTGACTGGGAAAGATATAGAAGGATAAAAGTGCAAATGCTCATGGGTCGAGATAAAGACAGACTAATACTTTTTTTAAAAGGGGTGGGGTTGGGATGCAGGGAGGAGGGTAGGGGAAAGAGAGGGAATATAAACCAAAATCTAGAGAAACAAATGATGCAAGAGAAAAAAATTGCTCACCACCTACTGACCCATGTCCACCTTGTCCCTGACAATCAGCAGTCCCCACCATCCTCCACCTCTCAACTTTCTCTGCTGAGCTTGGCATCACATGGTATATGGAATATCTCAGTTGGGGTTAGCTGTCCCAGCTCCATCACTTCCAAACAACGTGTGCACCCCCAGACCACTTGCTGGCAGAGTGAGGAGAAGAAGAAGCATTTGTGCTGTGTATACACTGCTCAGCAATAATGAAAACATTCCCAAGTTATCAACACTCTTTCCAGCACAAATCCAAAACAGAGTTCCACATTAATGATTGTGAAGAAATTTAACACTGTCCCAGCCAAAACTATTACAAATGTGAACAGTCAGAGAATCAGCACTCATTCATATCTCTTTCTGGTCTTGTATTTGAACACAAGTGAAATGCAAAACTAGGAAAAAAGATTCTTGGATAATTTTGTGTCCTCTTTAATCTAAATATATTATATAATTGTCCTTGATTTATCTGTTCTAAACATCTGATTTGGGGCATAAATTGTAATGTTATGTTTTGTAGCAAGAAGTGACATAAAATTGTCTCTGGAGAAAGTTTGAAACTCAAGAATTTCTGTTATCTTGTATATTAGTAGTTGAGTATTTAAGTATTCAACAGCACATAACACATATAATTTGAAACAATAACCAATCTATATAGGCTGTTTTAATAGGCAGGTGGTAGTAATAATTCATTTCTCTTTGAAAGACAGTGAAAATGTCATAGTCATCACAATTAAGAGAGTATGAAGACATGAAACATTTTTGACCTCCTCTGTTGCCCATTCATTGCAAAAAAATCATAAGCATAATGTAAAAAGTATTCTCTTTGTATCACAAATGTGAGATGTGTTCATATCTGGATTCTATTCCAGAATGCTTAAATTGTGACTTCGACTTTGAATAAATTAAAACTATTGTCTTAAATGTAAATGTCTAGCTAATTTTTAATGAGACCTGGACCACTGCATTTGAAGCTAGAAATTAAGCCATAAGGTCACTATCTTTTTCATGTCTGCATATCAATATTAAATTGACCTTCTCAAATTCTCTAGTATTTTAAAGTAAAAAAAAATTGGAATATTGCAGCCAAATCCACTTCAAAGTTTCACACAGTTCTCATGAAGTAATTCCCACAAATACAAAACTCACAATTATTAGCAAAATTGGATCTCTCTTATCTGAGGTACTGTGAGCCAGGAACTTTGTATTCAGACACCAGTGGCTGGGCCAAGGGATGAAAAGAGGTGATCAGCACCCACAGAGATGGGCCTGCAGGGATTATCCCTGAAGACCCAGTTTCCCACTGCCAGACATGAAGCAAAAGGCAGGCAAGATGTGTGGCCACTAGCAGTAGCCCATTCAGACCCTGCAATCTCCTGTCCAAGCCCCGTACTCACTTAACTTGAGCTTAGTGTCCGTCTCATACCCCACTTAAATTTGTTGTTCAGACCCAGATATTCCTCCCTCTGCTCTTGCATAGAAGCTTTTCCAGGTCTTATTTCATTCCCAAATACTAAATCCATGGCAAACTGATAATATTTTCATTATCTGTAATATTAGTAGCAGCAACAGTAGCTGTGTTAGGAGTATTAAATAGCTCAAGTTAGCTAGCATCTCCTAATTCCAGAGCCTTGGCAGTAAACTTGGAAACAGAAAACCTCCCTGTTGGGCCTGTGAGAGTATTCACCGTTCAGCAGTGCAGCATGTAGCTTTATCAGACTTCAGGGAACCCAGAGGGAAATGCTGATGCAACTTGGCTACTTCTCTGAAACTTGTTTTTGAAGTTCTTCCATTTCTTTTGCACAAAAACTCAATAGGTTTAGTTTGAAGCTCCTGCCTTCTCTCCTGAACTGTCTTTGACAATTCTGTCCAGAAACAGAATATTAAACTCTGTTCTCACTTGCAGTTACAAATCTAAGTGGAAGTCATTGTACAAGATCACTTTTTGTGCTATTTTTACTCTGTAACTTTAACCTTACAACGTAAGTTACACAGATGGAATTGATTTCAGTAGAATTGTCTTGGATGTTTATGAGAGCACACTTGATCCAGCAGTAGGTTATGCAAGAGTTGAGCAAACCAAAATCCTGTTAGCTTAAGAAGAAGACAGTTTGCATCTTACAAAACAACTCATAAAGTCAGTCTGGATTATAAACTGGATTCTAAAATTTATCAAGCATGCTTTTTTCTGTAACATTCTGCTGCAGAAAGAGCATTTTTTTTTCACTGTGTGCAAGCAATGCTTTATGTTGCAATGTTTTCTCCTAAGGTTCTTCCTCCTAGAAGGACAAAAGAGTCTTTAGAAGAAACCCTAAAGAAATATTTTTCAGTTAGAATAAATAATGTGTATGATGGAATGCTTATTTAATTATTTAATTATTTATAACAATTAATCATTTATGTATAATAAATTTTGTTTAAATAAAACATATTCAAGGCAGGTCAGCTCTGGTCAGAGGAGTTTTTATTATGACACTGTTACATGTAAACAGAAAAGAGGATGAAGAAGAATTGCAAGATCCGTTTGAGAATATAGATGATTTTGACTTCTTTTGGCTCCTCTTCACGTGTTTTACAAAACTCCTTTTACATTGCTCTTCCTTCATTTGTGTTCCCTCCTACCCTAACACTTGCTCTTTTCTAATTTTTTTCTCTTACTCTTCCCTTGAGTTTATTCCCTCTTTTCTCTAAAACAAGAAAAGAAAGCTAAAAAACATTTACAAATGTACTTCTATGTTTCTTTGCCAAGGATTTAAACAGAAATCCTTTGGACTACAGAGACAGTCTCCATGACCATCTACCTCTTTTTTTTCTCCTTTGTGTAATCATTCTCCATTTTCTGTTCCATTGCCCATCTCAAATGTATGGATCTCACAAGAAAGAGACTACCTGGAAAAGCACCCTGGGTTATTTCACTCCTTCCCAAGCTATGTTTTCCCAAGGAATTTAAGTTTCCCGTTTCAGCCAAAAAGGTAAGTAACTGTATAAAATACCTCCAACTCCTCTTCCATAACTTTACCAGCACAGCAAATCAGCGCTTAAGAAAGGTGCCATTAAATATTAGTGGTTGACATATTTCTAACATACTGACTTTTCATTCAAAGATGCTGCTTATTTAATGATTAGCAAACTCTTACCAAAATAATCAATAGACAAATTAAAATGAAATTAAAATAATAGGCAGAATTCCAACAGAAACCTTCCCATTCTCGCACCAGTTCACCTGACACCTATGGATCACACCACACTCTCGGAGACATGGCTGATCTGAAGGCTGAGGACCCCAGGGCCTTCAGGCTCAGAGATGGAAGAAAGCCCTGAGCTGAATGGGCATTTAGCATGTATCTGAATTTCCCCCAGTCTCAGATCTGGTAGCCCAGTATAGCAGATCACTGTGATTCCAGGATGAAAGGGGAGTTATTGACATGGACAAATTATATTTAGATGTTGCCTTACTTACAGACTGTGCCTTGACCTTTCATGTAATCTGCAGGTTAACTATGCCACTGCTTTCTGAGTAGTGGTTTCAAGATTTTACAAGTCGTGAAATAATGGCAAGAAGAGATGTTTTGTTGCTAAATTTGTGGGATTAGTAAACTTCTTTTCATTGACAAAGATTTACCACAACCCAGAGAATCTCTATATGCTTGCAGACAATTGATATGAACCAAGACATTTATTCAAATGAACAGCCCATTTGAAAAGCGTTTCTGTGCAACAGACAAGTCCAGAGAGTGCCTTATGTGGCATCCTACAGCACTCTCTCTAGTAGCGTTTTAAATGACTCAAGCACCAAATGGGCCTGCGCCACATCCTTTGGCAGGCAGTTTCACAAACCAGAACACCTTGCACATGAAAGGCAGTCTAAAATGCTCCCTCCAAGGTAATCTTTTACCCTAGCATACCCTTCTTGCAGCCTTCTTGCAGCATTATGAAGAAGCTCTTCTCATACTCCACATAAGCAGGTGAAAATCTGATGGAAGGGGAGGTGCTGTCAGCTCCACACCATCTATAGCCTTTTGGTTGTGAAATGAGCTTTTACAATTGTTATGCACTGAAGCTAAACTATGAGTTGCAAGGTGAAAGAATAATCTTGCTAAGCCATTTTGTTCAGCTTTGGAAAGGATGTTTATAAACCAACAAGGGAGAAATGACAGAAGCCTTGGCATTTGTAGTCACAAATGGAAACACTCAATAAACAGGCAGGCATGATTAGCCCACCAGGAAAAAAGGATTAAGCAGAATTCAGTCCTGAAGGGATGGATCTTTGTACTTGCTTTAGACTTCCTAACCAGAAATACTAGAGAGATACTTACAGATATGAGAATAGTAACAAAGTCAAGAATGGTATGGAGAGAAATGAGAGGAATCTGAAAGGCAACCAGCTAACGCTGCCTACATATATCCCACACAAGTACTGGACATCTGCAGGAGATACGTATGTAAATGGATTAGAACCCTGGAATAGTTAGCGAGTTCTCAGTCTCACTGCAATATATAGAATAGATAAATAAATAGTGGGCATATGTGATATATATTTAGATTGTGCATTAGACTTTAAAATCTCTGTCTAACTGAATGCATTAGCCTGTATTTTCTGTTTATGCCTCTGGGATGCCATGGAAACACAGCACTGAATTGTAATGGGTCTCTCCTGGCAATAAATAAACAAAGTCTTTGTCTGTTCATGTTTCAATTTCTTTCTTTTTCTTTTTATTCATGGAATTTACAGTTTCAGAAGGAAAACAGATTTACCCCCACCCATTGTCTTTGGTTGCAAAGCATGCTTAAAATAAATGCAAAATGCACCTTCTAGTGGCCACTGTGACTTCCTGTACAGCTGCTATTACCATCGGCAAGCAGTGAACACCACCTATTTGTGTCGAACTTCCTCCTGAGGAAAAATGTGGCCTTTATAATTGAACCTGGAGTCAAGGTTGCTTTACTAAATTGTAGCCTAACTTAAAGAGCACTTAATATACTCATTGAAATTGAAAGCTGTTCTTTTCCTTGCAACTCTAAGAGGCTACAGCCAGTCCCTTTTTCTATGAACGGTAACAATGTTCATTGTCTTTAAACTGCTCCTCCAAATCAATGACACACTATCACTTCCCATGCTCCAGAGCTTATTAAAGCAAACCAAAGCAATCATCCCCATCAGGCTAATGCACAGGAGCAAGGTGAAACTCTAAGCACCAAGTGATAGAAATACCAAGTATCGCACAGCATCGGTTTGCCATCTGGCACCTGCTGTCCCTGTCTGAAATGAATAAAGTCATCGAGAGGGGATGTTGTGCAGTAACATGAGTAATAGAAAGGCTGATAATTATCTGTGTGGAGAAGTGGGCAGATTTAATTAGACTACTCAAATCTGAAGAGTCAACTGAATCCAAAGGCAGTAACCTCGGCTGTGGAGGGCAGCCATATGGTTGCTCTCAAGCTTTCAGGTCAGACTGAAATTCAGCAGGGACCTTCGCCACTAATTTAGAAATGCAGAGCCATGTGCTTGACTCCACATCTGTCAGGCAGTTCTCGGGCAAGAACTGCAGCAATACCAGGTATGCAGGTTTGGTACAATGCACGGTAGAATCCCTTTCATACCAGGTCTGAATAACAAGCTGGCTTTCCTACCACCCCAGGAGGTCAGCCCTGGGAAGAGGGAAGCAGGAAGAAAGGACAAGGGTACAAAATGCCCTTAGGGTGACACTCAAGTGTATGCATCTCCAGTATAAAGGTGAAACTGGGGTGCTTTTTAGCAGCCTTGAGTCTCCAAAATGCACACAGGGTCATGAACTGAGGCAGATCTCCTGGGTGGTACAACTGATTTTATTATAAATTCAAATCATATCATGAAACATTACTGTGCAGGGAACCAGATGGTGAAGAATCAGTCTTGGAAATTATGGGTGCAACATGTGAGTCTTAAAAAACCTTCCCTCTTACCCTTCTCCCAACCTGAGTGTATGTACATAAAATAAAACACATGGATTGCTTTCTCTTCGTGCTTTTACTTTTTCTGGTTCTAGAAGCATGGAATCAGTTGTTCATTTATATTCTGATTTTCCTTTTTCTAGTCTGGCCATCTGGCTAGGATAATAAATATTTTAACCTTAATAATATACTTAATGGTTTTCTGGTAATCCCTGGAGAATAAAACAAGAGTTGTCAGAATCCACATAGTACATAAGGGAACAAGAAGACCATCACTCTCTGTATTGCAGAGAGAGATATCAACAAAGAATCTAGTCATGATAACTGGATGAGAAAAGTAAGGAAATAGGTGGACTTAGTTTGGTTTGTTTCTCTAGGATTTGCAAAATCTGTAAGGTTTTGATTGCACTTCTCTTTTGGACATGGTTTTACACCAGAAGGCAGTAGACTGTGAGGAATCTACCATGAAGGGAATGACCATTCTCATCAACTGCCTTCCTCCTCCTGGGTCACGTATGGCTACAACAGAGTCTCCTGTGCTGCTTCTGGCCAGCAAAGGGCAGGAGCAGATGTTCCCCCAGGAAGTAATTTGCTATTTGTTGAGATGGCAGCAGTACAACAACCACAGACCAAGAGTGATGTTGGATGCAAGAGAATTTGAGACTTTGCAGTTGGGCTCAAGTCAAACAAATACAGATAGGAGGGCTCAGTGAGCAGCAGAGCGTGAACTACTCTCAGCCCAGAAAGCTATAATTCCAGTTTGCCACTAGCGTACAACCCAGCTACTCAGGGTTTCCCATACATTCAGTCATCCTGGAGAACCATAAAAAAACATGGCATGAAAATGACTGATTAATACTAAATTTTAAGCTGTGAATGGTTAAAATATAACTTGGTGATAGTCACCTTCTCTTATTTTGCCACTCTGGTTAGATACAGGATTTGAAGTGGTTACATGTCCCAGTGGCAGGGTCGAGAGACCTTGCTGTCCAAGGCACTTATTTTCACATTGGGAGATTTGGCAAAAATTGCCAGTATGAGGAATTGTTCAAAAATCTCTCAAGTTCATGTCAGAGTCTGCTTCCTCCAGTGTCTATGCAGCACTAGATTTTGTGAACCTCTACATGACACAGAAGTCAGTCTTATGCTCTTGCCAGTGTGGTGGTTTAGGCCAAATTCAGGGAAACGTCCAAAAGGAACATCTCCTCAAAGGAAGGCAGGTTACAACCACCCCTCCCCACAACCGGGTTCGGGGAAAAACAAATTTTCCTTGGAGGAAAGTGAAGGAGAAAATAAAAACTATTTATTTAACAAACACACAGGAAAGTAATAATAATAATGCTAAATAATAAAATATCTCGCTCTGGAGAGAAAACCTGAAAGATTTTAGAGTCCTTCTGTGGATGTGGCCTCTCTCCTCCTCCTCGGAGCTGGGTCAGCGTTGGGGGGCCCCCCTCCAGGCCGGTGGAAGGTCCCCCGGTGGGGTTCTGATGTTCTGGTGTTCCAAACAAGTCCAGAAGAGAAGAAGGGAAAAAGCCGAAGTCCCAGAAAAAAAACCTCAACTCTCCATCTCTCTCCAAAGAAACAGAGCCGAAAAGCTGACTGACTAGCAAGAAGCAGTGCCTCCCTGCTCCTCAACCGCAGAAGTAGCTAATCTGTGTGTCCTTGAAGCACAAACTATTTTGGAAAGTTTGCTCAGTTTTTTTTTCTCTGTCTCTTGCATCCAGTTTTAAAGGCATAGAAAGGCTCAGGAATCATGTCTGGGCATAGAGCAGTGATAGGGGATACAACAGCATAAAGTCACCCAAGACAGCCAGGCATCCTTTAAATGTGTAGTTCATCACACTTTGTATGAGCAGAGAATACCAGCACAGAGCAGCTAAAATCATTACAGAAAGTTCCAGGCACTTGAGGCTGGAGCCATCTGTAAATGTATAAAAAACCATGACCTAATCTCATGATCTTTAATAGAGGGAACCAGATAGCTACTATTTCAGCTGAGGCGAACCAAGCCAAAAATATTCCTTTAAATCACAGGTTTTTTTCAGGGAAAAGAGAGACAGACAGATGGCTATAGAAAACTGTTACACTGCCTCAAGCCCTGTGGTAGGTTGACCCTGGCTGGACACCAGGTGTCCACCAAAGTGACTCTGTCACTCCCCTCCTGAGTTGCACAGAGAGGAGAAAATACAACAAAAGGCTTATGGATCAGTATAAGGACAGGAAGACATCACTCACCAACTACTGTCATGGGCAAAAATGACTCAACATGGGAAATAAGTTTATTACCAATCAAGTTAGAGTTAGATAATAAGAAATATAACCAAATCTTAAAACACTTTGCCTCAATCCATCCCTTCTTCCTGGACTGAGATGGCTCCCAAATTCTCTACCTCAGGGGGATGGGGAATGGAGGTTGTGGTCAGTTCATCACACATTGTCTCTACCACTCCTTTCTCCTCAGGGGTAGGACCCCTCATACCCATCCCCTGCTCCAGCATGGGGTCCCTCCCACAGCATACAGTCCTCCATTAACTTCTCCGGTGTGTGTCCTTTCACAGGCTGACATTCTTCATGAACTGTTCTAATGTGGGTCCCTTCCACAGCATGCAGTCCTTCAGGAACAGACTGCTCCACTCTGGGTCCTCCAAGCGATCACAAGTCCTGCCAGTCAAATTGGTCTGGTGTAGGCTTCTCTCTCCTTGGGGATACAAGCCCTTCCTGGAACCTGCCCCAGTGCAGGCTCCTCTCTTCATGGGGTCACAGCCTCTTCGGGCATCCAGCTGCTCTGAAATTGGGTCATCATGGACTGCAGGTGAATCTCTGCATTCCCATGGACCTCCACAGGCTGCAGGCACACAGCTGCCTCACCATGGGCTGCACCACAGACTGCAGGGGAATCTCAGCTTTGGCACAGGGAGCACTTTCTCCCCCTTCTTCTTCACTGAGCTTGTTTTCCACAAGGCTGTTTCTCTCGCGTATACTCACTCCTCTTTTTCAGCCAATTTTTGTATCATAGGCCACACATACGCAATATGAGCACTTGCTTTGAATTCACATACAGCACTGATGTTTCCCAGAGAACTTAATGATTTGCCTGCATTTACCCTCTGTCCCTTTTTTATTAATAAGTCCAGCTCAGGTTGTTAATTAGTTTAAAGAAGTAAGTGGCTAACTATATAGCTCAAATTACTTCTACCATTCCATATGCAGAACTACAATGCATGTAAGCTTGGAAAAACAGATGAGGAGAAGGCCAAGGTATTCAAAAACATTTTTGCCTCAGTCCTCAATGGCAACCTCTCTTCCCATGACTCTTGAGTAGATGGACAGAAGGATGGGGACTGGGACAGCAAAGTCTCTCCCACTTTAATTAAAGGTCAGGTTCATGACCATCTAGGGAACCTGAACCCAGATCTATGGGACCAAGTGAGATGCATCCCAAAGTCTTTAGGGAATTGGCTGAGGCAATTGCCAAGCCACTCTCCCTGACATTTGAAAAGTCATGACATTTAGGTGAAGTCCCAGGGGACTGGAAAAAGGGAAACATTGTACTGATCTTTATAAAGAGTAGAAAGGAGGACCCTGGGAACTACCACCCTGTCAGCCTCCCCTCTGTGCCTGGGAAGATCCTGGAACAGATCCTCCTAGAAGCTGTGCTGAGGTACATGGAGGACAGAGAAGTGATGTGAGACAGCCAACACAGTTTAAGCAAGAGCAAGTCCTTCCTGCCTGAGCAATCCAGTGGCCTTCTATGATGGAGTGACTACATCAGTGGACAAAGGAAGATGTCATATCTGGACTTCTCTAAAGCCTTTGATATGGTCTTCCACAACATCCTTCTCTCTTAACTGGAGAGAGATCGATTTGATGGGTGGACTGTTATAAGGAAAGGAAAGCAGCTAGACAGTCACAAGTAGAAAATAGTTGTCAATGGTTCAGAGTCCTGAAGGACATCAGTGACAAGACCCTCAGGGTCCATAATGAGACCAGTGTTATTTAATGATTTTATTAATAACAGAGACAAAGGGATCAATGCACCCTCAGCAAAAGTCCAGGTGACACCAGGGTGAGTTGTGCAGTTGATACACCTGAAGGACAGGATGCCATCCAAAGGGACTTGAACAAGTTCGAGGAATGGGTCCAGGGGAACCTCATGAGGTTTAACAAGGCCAAGTGCAAGGTGCTGCACCTGGCTCGGGGAATCTCCTGGTATCAACACAGGCTGAGGGATGAACAGATGGAGAGCAGCCCTGGGGAAAAGGACTTGTGGGTGCTGGCAGAGGAGAGGCTGGACATGACCCAGCCATGTGCACTCACAGCCCAGAAAGCCAACTGCATCCAAAGCAGCGTGGGCAGCAGGGCCAGGGAGGGGATTCTGCCCCTCTGCTCTGCTCTGGTTAGGCCCCACCTGCAGTGCTGCATCCAGCTCTGGGGTCCCAGCACAGGAAGGACATGGACAGAGTCCAAAGGAGGGCCATAAAAACAATCAGAGGAATGGAGCACATCTCCTATGAGGAAAAGCTGAGACAATTGGGATTGTTCAACCTAGAGAAGAGAAGGCTTTGGGGTGACCTAATTGCAGCCTTCCAGTACCTGAAGGAAGCCCACAAAGAAAGATGGAGAGAGACTCTTTACAGGAGTGACAGGACAAGGGGGAATGGCTTCAAACTGAAAGAGAGTAGGTTTAGATAAGATATTAGGAAAAATTTCTTTTCAGTGACGGTGGTGAAGCACTGGCACTGGTTGCCCAGAGAGGTTGTGCATCCACATTCCTGGAAGTGTTCAAGGACAAGTTGGGTGGGACTATGGTCTAATGGAAGGTGTCCCAGCCCATGGCAGGTAGATTGGAACAAGCTAGTTTTTAAGGTCCCTTCCAACTCAAGCCATTCTATGATTCTATCAAAAAAGAATGATCTAATCATTCTGATGACAAATGCTGCAGAAGGTTAACATGAACATCAACTTACACTTACTGGTGTATGGCATTTTTCATCACTATGGTCCTGTGTGCTCCCCACCTTTTATAGAAAGATTGATTCTTGGTTGAGTTTGAAAAATCTGAACTGAATTCTGAGTTTCTGTAAGTGTTTTCTGTCTAGTGAAGCTTTGGGATGTTTAAAATGCAGATCTTCATCCCAGTTTTGTGACTTGAATATTACCTGAAGAGCTTACTATCTATGTATGCGACAGAATTGTTTTCTCGTCTTCCTACAGAGTCCTATGGCTTCTAATTCAGCAGCATCTGAAAGTAGAAAAACCTTCTCGTCATTGCTCTCAGCATACAGGAGTGAGTTTTATATCAGACATATGTGTCTCATTGTAATCCCTACAGGGGGTCTCACACTTCACTGAAATGATTCCTCTGATTATGCCCTTCTTCCCTGCTCTCAGCCATGCCTATTAAGACCCGGGCATTGCTTCCAAAAATTCTGTAAGGCCACATATTCTTTTTATGCAAATATCAAATAATTACATCATTCACACATTCAGATCCATCCTTTGCTTATGCACTTGCTTCTCTACAGCTTCCAGTTCCATCAGTTCTCCTCTCCATGCTCCACCAACCTTATGCATAGCCCACACATTAAGCTGAATGCTTTTGAAATCAGAAAACATGTTTTAGATGCATGGTTTTTTCTCTAGCAGGAATTTTTTTTTCAGTCCTTTGAAACAAAAGGCACCATTTTTCTGCTATTCTGTGTTAAATACACCTGACATACAAGGGCAAATCCTTCACACAAAATCACCAGGAGCTTCTGAAACCATATCGGGTGCCTGCCAGAGCTTTCTGGTATTGACGAATTGTGAACTGGAAGTGGTCCTGGAAGGGACAAAGATAAGACATCTATTCGTCTGTTTGCCTTATTCAGTTTTCAGTTGTACTGGCCATATTCTCCTCTATTCTGAGGACTTCATACCTTAGTTCTTAAATCAAAGGGAAATTTTTCCAGACAGTTCCACTGTTTCGTATTGTTTATTGCTCTCCCACCATTTCACATGGTAATATTTTTTAAATAGATACATGTAAATTCATATAAACAAATTACTTAAACCTCATTACCCTATCCTTATGCCACACTGATTGTCTGTTCTCAAGCTGTGCTTTTGAATGTATCCACATGTGATCCTTTAAAAATACTTCTGAGACTTAAAAAATCGATGTCAAACTGACTGGTCTAATTTCCTGCAATTCTTTTAGATCCTTTTCAAAAGTAATTGGAGCATCGCATTAGTTATTTCTCTGGCCTCCAGAGACTTGTCCTATTTCCTATTTTTTTTTTTTTTACCGTTTTTCTTATTTCTTTTTCTATTCTTTGTCTGCATTTTGTACCTGGTCATATTCCAGACTCTTTAAGGGGTTCAAGACCCTTCATTCAAGAACTTGAGCTTAAAGATCACACTCTGTCTACATGCTTTTCAACTGTTGCTGTTACAAATAACACCAAAGGTATCTAGAATCAAAAGATACTAGAGAGAATTATGCTTCCATTTTCTTTACTTTGTACACTTGAAAGTATTTCCTTCTCCAGTTAGTTTTATGGTTTTCCTCATTTTATCTAAATTCACCTGGTTTTTGTATAGGTCATTCAAACGGGTGCATGAAACAGAACAGCACAGTTTAAAACAAGAATAAAAAAAGATTTAAAACACCAGAAAGACCAGAAGACAAAGGTGGTGGCAGGAACTGTTTTTAACTCACTTCCTAGGCAAACTAGGTTTAAAATTAATATCAGCATTTCAAGTGGAAAGGGCAATCTGGGCTGCCAAATAGGAATGGTACTAAGACGTGCACAAGGTATGTTCTCTTGCAGACCCACACAGCAGATGAAAAAAGCCCCACAACTTGCCATTCTTTGTGGAGTCATGTACTAGATACACAGCAGCTCCCTGGTGGCTTGAGTATCAGTGGGATATCTTTCCCCTCCTCCTCTCTGCTGACAATAAAATTTCTCATTTGCCCTTTTTCTATCACCCCACAGCCTACAGTGCCAACAGAACACAGAGCAGCACGTTCCCCACCCCAGGCTGAGCAGCTGGATCACCCTGCCCAAGGAGCTGCTATTCACAAAACCACTGGGCCTCCACGCAAATTCTCCAGCACAGGCAGCATGACTAGCAACTGCTTTGTAGCGCTGGCCATCATGGGCACTGGGTGTCCACCCACACCTGAGAGAAATCCAGGGTACTACTTCCCAGGAGTTGTGATATGCGTGGGAGGATTTGAGCTTGGCCCACTCTACTTCTCCCCAGGCTGCAATACTTGTACAGCTTCGATCCTGAGTACCTCCAGTCAACAGACTTTCACAAATAGATCATTTTCCCCTTCACCTCAAGGCCTCTGCACTCATCACAAACAGGGCACTCCAGGGCTGGAAAGTACTTGTTCCCTCCAGCGTATTCCTACATAGCATTGTGCACAAGATGTGGAGAAAATTTAATATCAGAATGGCAAGGTGATTAGTAGCAACTTCTGCTTGCAATATTACAGTAATCAAAGAGTGGAAATACCTTTATTTATGAATTAGCACAATTCATGTTTCACTTTCAGTAATATTCAGCCAAGAAAGAGGGCAAATTGGATCCTACTTGTATAGGTATATATATTTCAAGTAGAAATACAAAGTACTAACATCAGTCAAATATATTAATCGCTGGGGAATACCACTGACTGCAGGCCTCCAGCGGGACTCTGTTCCCCTGACCATGACCCTCCAAGCTCTGCCTTCAGCCAGCTCTTGATCCACCTCACTGTCCATTCATCTGACCCCCATTTCCTGAGCTTACCTTATGGTAAGCTTATGGTTACCTTATGTCTCCTTATGGGAAACAGCATCAAAAGCCTTGCTGAACTCAAGATATACAACATCCACAGTTTTTCCCTCGTCTACTCATCTTGCCACGCCATCAAAGTCTATCAGATTAGTCAAGCATGATTTTCCCCTTGTGAATCCATCCTGACTACTCCTGTACTCCTGATGACCTTCTTGTCTTCTCTATGCTTTTTGATGATCTCCAGAATGATCTTTTCTATCACCTCTCCAGGAACTGAGGTGAGGCTGGCTGGCTGGTAGTTTCCTGAGTCCTCCCTCTTACCATTTTTGAAGATGGGAGTGAAATTGGCCTTCCTCCAGACACCAGGCACCTTTTGTCTTCTCCATAATTTTTACAGATGTTGGAGAATGTCAACTCCCTCAGCACCCATGGGTGCATCCCATCAGAGCCCATGGATTTATGGATGTTAAGTCTGCCTAGCTTATCTCTAACCAAACCCTGTACAGCCCAGGAAAATCTTCATTTCTCCAGCCTTCTTCTCTTGCTTCTGAGGTTTGGGACTCCTGAGGGTCAGTCTAAGCAGTAAAGACTGAGGCAAAAAAGGCATTCAGTAATTCTGTCTTCTCTGCATCTTCTGTTACCAGAACACGCCTCTGATTCAGCAGCAGCCCTACATTTTCCCTAATTTTCCTTTTGGTGCTGATGTACTGCTGAAGCCCTTCCAGTTGTCCAGCTCTCTTGGACCCTCTTCTCATCTAGAGCCCTATCCCATGAGATTCCTCTAAGTAGGTCTTTGAAGAGGCCGAGGTTAGCTCTCTGGACGTTCAGGGATCTAGTCCTGCCTATTGCTTTGCTTCCTCCATGCAGGATCCTGAGTTCCACCATCTTGTGGTCACGGCAGGCAAGGCTGCTCCCAATGTTCATGTCTTCAACCCATCCTCCCTTGTATGTTAGTACAAGGTCCAGCAACACACCTTTCCTTGCTGACTCCTACACCACTTGCATCATCAGTAACGATGATCAAAGCCCCAGATACATCAGTATCATCAGTAATCTGCAGGAACTTCCTGGACTGTGTCTGCTGAGCTGTGTTGTCCCAACAACAAATACCAGGGTGACTGAAGTACCCCAGAACCAGGGCCTATGATCTCAAGGCTACTTCCAGCTGTGCACAGAAAGCCTCATCAACTTCCTCCTCCTGATCAGGTGGCCTGTAGTAGACACCCACAACAGTGTCACCCATTTTAGCTTGTCCCTGAATTCTTACCCATAAGCTCTCAACTCATTGTCTGTCCCTGGACCAAGCTTAATACAGGCCAGCTTGTCTCTCACATAAAGAACAATTCCACCACTTCACCTCCCTGACCTGTCCTTTCTAAAAATATCTGCCTTGCCAACCTTCTCTTTGATTCTTATGCAAAAGACACTCAACCTCATCATCCCTAGCCTTAAGCACTGTAGAGTTGAAACACTTCCTAATAGACACAGACATCCCAGCACCTCTTCTTCCTGCCTGTCCCTTGTGAAGACCTTGTAGCCGTCCAGTGCAGCATTCCAGTCATGCAAGTCACCCCACTATGTTTCCATGGTGGTGACTAGGTCATAGAATTCCTGCTGCACAGCGGCCTCCCGGTCCTCCTGTTTGTTACCTGCACTGGGTGCATTGGTGTAGATGCACTTCAGCTGGGCTATTGATTTCGCTCCCAAATTAGTTTCCATCTTCAGTTCTTCTGCAGATGGTTTAGAACTTCAAGTGATACTTGTTTTTATGAGTTTTGGTTGGCTGGTTGGTTGGGTGTTTTTTTAATTTCCCTCCCAGATTAAACAAGTTGAAAAGTAAAACTGAATATTTTTCATCTTCTTCATAATAAAGTACGTCTATGAACTTGGGTATGTTCCTGCACTCAAGTGGCAGGAAAGAAAGCTGGGAAGAATTTTCAGAGTTGTAATTTTCAGAATATCTTACAGCAGTCAAATGTATGGAAAGTGCAGGAACATGGTTTCCAATTTTTTTTTTGTACAAAATAAAGCAAGTAGTTCTGCAAACACAGCATTCATTTTGCTCACTAAATAGAGCAACTGAGACAACAATTTTATTTATTCAAATAGGTACAGTAAATCCTAGATCTCAGTTCCTACAAATATGACAAGTTGAGCAGTTGTGGAAAAGTTTTCTTCAAGTCCTCGTTTTCCATGTAATCATTGCTCGAGACAGATAAAGAAGCAAGCATAAGCTGAAATGCAGCAGTCTCCTTTCCCGAATAAAAAGCATTTTTTAAAATGTGTATCTTCCCACTCTGCTAAGCTGCCTTCACAATTTGTGTTGACTTTTTATATAGTTTTACAACATTGTCATAAAATAATCATTACCATGCTTTAATTTGAGTCTTGGAATAAGAATATCCCAAATCTCCATACATCATGTCACAGAAATTGGGCTTCCACACAAACTAAAAAAAGTACAAATAAGGAACTCAAAAAAACGTGAATAGGCTTTGTTAGATACACAAGCTGCAGCAACTATTGCTATGTTCAGGAAACTCGGGGTGAAAAGTCATCAAAGCAATTACTTTAGAAATGTTAATAGCATATAAACAACGCTTCCTAGAAAAGAAATTTAATTTCAGTCTTCACCATAACAAGCACAATGACAACTTAAGCTTTTAACTGACTAAGATGGTTTTGAAAAATAATAATGAGAAATGCTATATTGTCCTTTTTGTGACCTCTTTCTACCAAGCTAAATAGCTCAGATTTTGAATATTCATATTCACTAAATGGAATACAGCCCAGAGTGTTTGTGCCACATTGTCTAATAATAGAAACATTTGAGGAACTCATATAGTTGCAGAGGAAAAAGAGACTAAATTTAACAAATTATTCACCGGAGATTACTCACTTTTCTCTGATGAGAGCAGGAAAATGTGACAGCATGAACAAAGTTTATAAGCTCATTCGTGTCAGTTGAGCATAGTTTTATGTCAAAAAGAATGAATGATAAAAGACACAATTCAGAATATTAAAATAAATACCTTCAGGGGAAAAAGAGAGCAAAGACTACAACAAAAGAATAAGACAGCATAGATGGAGCCTCTCCTGAACATAGAGAAATTACTTTATATTTCTAATTAATAGAAACACGGGAAAGGCACAGAAATTTGGTAACAGTGAGCAGCTATTACTGTTGCAATTTCACAGTTGCCAATACTTTAAGAGAAGGAGATGACCAAAGGATGTGACACTGTACCTACCCATGGTGCTGTATTTTTCTTTTATTTAGACTCTTTTTTCCACAGAGTATTGAGCAGCACCAAAGAAACTGTGACCAGTGACCAGCTAGGTGATGAAGTAACCAAGCATTTCACAAATATTTCTTCATTGCTGCAGAAAAATGTGGTAGATTTTTGAATCATTGTAAATCACAGGTGAGCTTTTCCTTCAGTAAAGTCAGGAACAGTATCCTGGTGCCACAGCCAATGAGTAGAAGATTAATTTCAAATTCTACTGACATATCTTTGAGAAATGTATCCTTAGTATTTCGCTCAAACACCTCCCGATATCTCAGGCAGTTCAGGTGTTAAGTGTTTAAAATTCTGCTCACTCACTAAAAGTAATCTGAAAAAGTTTTTAATGGCTGAGTAAAATCAGTTTTATTTTCATTTCAGACAACAAGTCACTTGATTTTCTGCCCCATATGGTTAATTTTTCTAGCTAGATTACCAACACTCTGGTAGTCTTTGGCAATTTTTTTAAGATGCTAAGCTTTTGCTGGTGATAACAGCCAAGAAAATACATATGACTCTTCATTAGTTTTACTGGATCTATTTTTATGATCACTCAAAACTCATCCTGAGCAAAGAAAGAGACAGAAATGAGGAAAAGAGTGAGAGGAAACACAGACTGAGAAGCTCTAACATTTGCATGAAGGAATATTGTCATTGACATCCTGTTGTAATCCAGCATGACAAGCTGAAAAGGGAGTGTCACTATACATGTTCTCAGCTATGTCACTATACATGTTACTCTCAGAGGAAGCAGAGGTGTCACATACAGAATAGAACACAGGAGTCGTGATATGATCCGGCCAGAGTATTCAATCCTTTGCCAAGCAAGCCCAACACAAACACTGAGAGCACAGAAGGGTGCTGTTTAGTTCTCTCTGTCTCACACTGAAAACCAGGAGAAAGAAAAAATTACAAGAATACCTTCTTCAAAATGAAACTACCAAAACATTTCCATATATAAAATAAAAACTCTCAAGGAAACAGAAAAAAAATCACAGGTTGCAGAACTGTGAGAGCTGCCAGTATGAATAAGTAAAAACATCTGATCAAAGCATGTATTTTTTTCTTTCTCCTCCCTATCCCAAAAGTTTCTATAATTGAGTAATAGAATTCTTAATGAAAGACCAAAAAAAGACATCTAATCAATACTTACCTGAATGGCCCACATGTAGCTGTATCAGAAAAGCGATCTCTTCATGTAATCACAAAGATCCTTCCCATCATTTTTCTCTGGCATTAATGAAGGATCCTTTACCCGTTGCTTTATGGCATTTCAATATTTACTGTTTTCCAGTTTTGGAAACTTTTAATGGTTAGAAATTTTCAAAGATAATTCTTTGTCATTCAAAATCACCATATACCATATCTGATGTCTTTTATCAGCTGCTACTAAATTCCTTAATGGTGAGTGGTGCTTGTTTACAGGCAATGTCTTGTGACCTTGGATCTTGCTGAATCTGTAGAGGCTTACTTAGTACTTTAACTGAACAAAACAGACCTTTACTTCTTTCTTTATTTCATTTCTAAACAGTCTTTGGGAGAGATGAGTAAGTAAAGGGAAAAAATATCTGAGTTAAAAACTATCTTTTTGATTGGTCCAAACCAGTGTGAAAGAGAAGAAGATAAACTTAAAATATAGGAAACAAAAGGTGAATTTGCGTTTCTTACACTTTGTGCAGCATCCATAACATGAAGGAGCCTGGTAAGCACAGCAGAATCCAAATACCTGGTTTATGAAATGTGTAACAAAGGTCTGTTAAACATTCTCCCTCCTCACTGCCAGCCCAGAAGGAATGATATGGAAGAAACAGCTGGAGCAGACACTCAGGGCACCGGAGTGGGTTAGAAACAGTCTGAGGCTTCCCCTGTACTAGGGCTGCTCATGTGCCTAGGTGACTGAAGAGTGACCCCAAAAGATTTGGGAAGCAGCCCAGCAAGTGTTTTCAAGTCACCTCAGGGCAAAAAGGCCAATGACAGGTCCACACAGCACTCGTAAGGATAATCCAAATCCAATCAGTCCAGGTTACACGGGGTTACCGAGTGTGAACAGAAATCTCATTATGCCTGACAAGATTGTTTGGCAGGGGCAGAGAAAGTGCTTGGCATTTTGCAATTTATACTTCATGCATTTGGTAGCAGCTAGGACAGCTTCGTAAGTTTAGTCATATTTTTGTGTCATTTGCTGTGATATGAGATACACCACTAACAGTGACAGACATCCTAGCTCTCACACTGGATTACAGTGGAAACCAGATACAGGATACTACAAATGCATCAAACGTTCATCACTGGCAGGCTTGCAAAACACTAGCTTTAACTTAGCTAGCTTTGATCAGCTTTTTCTCCTGCATGAATTGACCCCTTCTCACTGTCCAGAACTTTAAAATGAAGTGTTTGCATGTTTATTTTGAAAGGAATTTGCTTTTATAGGGAGATAACTAAATTTCAGCTAAATCATAATAACTCTTATTTGATTAATTTTTCCCATACAAGCCTTTTTTCCAGTTTGGATGCCAGTCTTAAAGTAGAATAATGGAGCAGAGGGCAAGGAAATGGTAGGTTTAGCCACAACTCTATCCACTCTTTTTTTGTTGATAAAGCTAGAGAGTAAGTTGTTCTGTGAACACGAGTGGCTTAGTCCATGAAGAAGAGCACTCTGGCCTGTTTCTCTTCTGCTGAGCTGTTAGGCCTCTGACAATCAGCATTCCTTTCTGAACTAATCCAGAGAACAAGTAGACCACGCCTCACACAAGTCAATATTTTACATTTTGTTCCTGGTCTTTTGCTACTCTGTGTTTTATGCAGTTCAGCCTAAATTTTGATACAGATGCTCCAAAGGAAAAATGCTTTGAGGCTCCAGCTGCCTTATCATCTTCTGAGCACACTCAGGAGTAAAAGACAAAGGCAGATTTCATCTGGAAATAGAACATGACCAGTACACCAGACCCAGTAAAAAGACCTCCTGTTAAAGTGAGTGAAGCAGGCTGGACAAGTCAGGGCCAAATAGGATGATTTATCAAAACTCAGACAACAGAAAACCTTTGTTGACTTTCTTGGTAAAGATTGGGTGGACTTTTTTGGTTTCATTGATTGCTTTTTAAAGTAAACCCAGTGTTAAATTTCTTCAACATTATTAAAGGCAATACCCAAATTACCCAGGCCCAAAAACCTCACAAAGTTTAAAGACCATTTTTCTAGATCAGAACAGAGACCTGGCTAATGTAGAAACATAAGTACTTCAGGTTTTGTCATGTTCTTTGAATCTGTAAAGACTTTGAGGCTCTTTATTGTGAATTATGATAATTTTTTGAGTAATTTACGTACTGTATGTATGGCAGCATTGCATGTCTTGATAAAGCAGATTTTTCATTCTTTATGGTCCTCCAAACATATCCACAGTAGGTTTCAGTTCCTGGTAGAACAGACTTTGAGTTGCTATGCGTCTACTATGAGCCTTGAAACATATTCCAAAAAAACACTGGGGACATGATATCCCTGATGGACTTAGGACTTGCACTGGCTTGTCTCTTGACTTCAATGTCTCTTCTGCTGTGTATGTAATAATTTTGCAGGATCAAGAAGTCCATGCATTGTCCTCTGTTATGATATCTGCCTTATAGATACACTTAAATGAATTAATAGGTTTGATCATGCACCTTTTGAAAGTTTTTATGCATTCTAAACTGTATAAGTGACATCAGTCAACTTCTTTTGAGGGTGACTCATTCTGTTTCATCTTCTCTGGTTTTGGACAGAAGGCAATACCTTTTTATAATATCCAATCTGATCTTCCCCTGACACAAATTCATTCCATTTCTTCTCATCCTGTCCCTGCTCACCAGAGAGAGGAGATTGGCAGCTCCTCCTCTGCAGCACCCCTCAAGGAAGTTGTAGGCTGCAATGAACTCAGCCTTTAGTCTTCTCTTCTCCAAGTTGAACCAGCCAAATCACCTCAGCCACTCCTCTGAATTCTTGTCCTCGAGGCCGTTCACTGTCTTGCTTACCCTCCTCTGAATACACCCTAATGGTCTGACATCCTTCTTACATTGAGGTGCTGTCTTGGTTTGAAAGACAGGTGTCTGCTAAGGAAGGCAGGAGCCCCCCTTGGAATGGAAAGTGAAACCCCCTTCCCTCTGAATTATTATAAATTTGAAATTGAGGGGCTTTCAGGCAAAGATATGACGAATAGGAATAACAGTTCTTTTACTAATATATATAAATAACAAAGCAATAATACAGAGACACTGGTTTAACACCTGACAGAGTCAGGGTATGACCTGACACCCTGCCGGGCAGGGTGTTGGCAGTAGTCCGATTCGGCGGTAGCTGCAGCTCTCTTTGAAGTGGTTCTGTTGAAGCAGTGATCTTGTAGAAAAGGTCTGGTCCTCCTCCGAAAATCCAGTGGTGGTTGTGTAGCTCTTGTCCTCTGGGATCCCAGTAGGTAAGTCTCCCTGTGCTGTTCCAGGACTCAGATTTTATCCTGGTGGGAATGCTTAGCTCCTTCCTCCTGGGCGGAGCATCTCACAATGGGATGGTCAGTCATGGGGCAAGGCACTGATGGGCCCATTAACAGGAGATAGTCCAGAAGAAGTTATCTGTGAATCATGAGGCAAGGCATTGTTGGATTAACAGAAGGTAGTCTGGAGGGAGGAGGCAAGGAACATTGCTATACCTGGTCTCAACAGTTCTGAAGATGGTAATAGAATACACCAGGACAGGTGTGTACAACCACACACAGTACTTGAGGTGGGGCTGCACCAGCACAGAGGAGTGTGGGACAGTCACCTCCCTTGCCTGGCTGGTGATGCTGTGCCTGATGCACCCAGGACACGGCTGGCCCTCCTGGCTGCCAGGACAGACAGTGCACTCATTTTCATCAACCCAAAACCCAGATGTCTTTCTGAAGTGTTGCCTCCAGCCTCCCTCCCCTCTCCAAGTTTGTCCATATAACCGAGATTAGCCTGTCCCAGGAAGAGAATCCTGGTCTTGCTCATGTTAAATTTTGTTTGTTTGGTGACTGCCCAGCATTCTAGCCTGTCCAGATCTCTCTGTAAAGCCTCTCTACCTTCTAGGGAGTCCATAGCTGCTCCTAGTTTAGCAGTGTTGTCAAATTCAGTGACATTTGGTTCCAGCATCCAGAACATTTACAAAAACCTTTCAGAGCATTGACCCTAAAATGGAACTCTGGAGAATCCAGCTGGTGACCAGCCTGATTTCACTCAGCTCACTATAACCCTTTGAGCTCAAAATATTAGTAAATTGCTCACCCAGTGTATTATGGACTTATCTAGATTTGTGCTGGACATTTTCTTGCAGAAGGATACTGTGAAAGACAGTAATAAAATGAAGACATTTTCATGGGCTGAACAGAACAAGCCCAATCTTTTACTTAACACAGAGCTTGAATTTCATATAATTCCCACACTGAGCATAAAGACATCTTCCTTTCACTCCCAGGAAGTATTGGTTTTCTCAGTATAATTGAGGTTTGTTGGATAGCAGTTGTTGCCCCAGCTGGCACTGCCTTGAACAATAAGAGCATTGTTTTCGCTGCTCACTTTCTTCTTAGTGGAAGTCAATATATGTTGTTGTATGCACAATAAAGAACACTAATACTCCTTTTATTCTTAGCTCACGAAGGCATACATTTTTTAAAAAGTTATCTAATTATTTTGCAAGACTGGCTTTTGTCAGGCTTGCAATGACCTGAGATGTGTCTCCTACGACTGTATTGCTCTGCAGCTTCACGACACTGAAGCTGCACTTGTCAAAAAGATCACTCTGGACAACACACACTTCTGAGTTTTCCTCTGCCTCAGTTTTAGAGCAAGCACTGGATTTATAGTGTTAAAAGTGAAACAACATTTACTTTAGTCCGTCATAAATCTTGCATACGCCAAATGGGTAGAACACTAAAGTTTTTCCCTAGATCAGCTCTGTTCTTTTGAGAGAAATGCAGTGCAGATAAATTGTGAATTAAGTTACATTGCATCCCTTCAGGTTTGGGACATTCAAGCCTTGTGGTCTGAACTGTCTTACTCTGCATATAACTGCTACCCTTTTAAATGAATATTATGTAAGCTCTTACAACAGTATTGTACATTCTAAACTCCAAGAAAAAGAATTTTTCCCCTTTAAGTTAAAAGATAGAACTCAAGCATGGTATTTAATGACAGACTGAAGTTTGTAATTCATTCCTTAAGGTAATGGAACCATATACACCCAGTTGAGCATATATTCTTTTAAGTTATGGCAAAATGCAATTACAGTTTTAAGGGAATATTTATGTACATTAGTTAACAACATCATTGCAACTTAGTGCTCACACATCAACACTTAATTAGTGTAAGCATAAGTGACATAATTGCTACAAGGCATGTATTACCCATAATGTGAGGTAATTTCATGCGCTATGAGCATTTTAAATATCTACTATGTATTTTTCCAGCTTGGATTTTTAAATCAATAGGAGATGTTTGCATATAAAGTTAACCTTAAACTATTTTGCATTTTATTTGAATGCAAGGTGTTGTCCAGCAATAGAACAACAAAAAAAGTTTCTTTCTCCTTGATGAAAATCTAACCAACTTTCAATATTCAAACTTGTAAGTTTGAAAATGCTGGATTTCAAAACAACAACAATGTCTGTGTGAACAGTATGTTAACTTTTCTGTTAGATAAACATTATTTGTGCTTTATCCACAGAATAGTCAGCCTTAATATGCTGATGTTGTTCTTCTGTAGGACTAACCATGCTTTTGTCCAGTCCTGCTTTTCACATGAATGGACCTTGATAGCTTGCAAAAACAAAACAAAGCTTGCAAAAACAAAATTCAGTATGTCCTGAAGAAACCCAGCTGTTATGGTAACTACAAGAAACTGGTAAATTAATGAGTAGAGGAGGCATCTGGGATTACATTATGGATGTATAAGGAAATAGGTTCACATATACCAATAAAAATGCAGTCATTCATTCCCTGCTTTATTTTGTTTTTTATTTTATAAGAGGATTGTCTCTTGGATTTTATTTTCTGTTTGAGAAGGAATGACTCTACCAATACTCTATGGTACATGAAATGTATTTTGCATACTACTGCATCTTATGGAAAAAGAAAACTTACTTTATAATCTAAAGACAGGAAACAGAAGATGCATATGTCTTGCTTTGGAATAATTTGCAGAAGTTATATATAATCATATGGAGGCAAGAAGGAACCAAGCAGTTTTAGAAAGTTTAATATTCCCCTGTCATGTTACATAAAGGGCTAGAAATCTTCAAGAGGATTGTTTCTTCCTGCCTAAACCTAATAACAGATTCAGCAATTAGTGTTTAATAGTCCTGTTGAAGGGATAATCTAAACTTAAGACCATCCTTCCCTCTCATAACCTACAACTTATAAATAAGAACAGTTTAAATATCTGGAAGAAATTAGGAACAGCTATGTTTTGCTATTTCTTTTTAGAAAGGGGGGATGGGTGCAGTTAGCAGAGTTGACAGAATTTTATGTGTAATCATTTCACTGTTACTCTTCATTAGTCAGTTAAAGCACTTTTAAAGATGGAGCAAATTTTACCAGGAGACTATTTTCCTACTAGAAAATGTTCTTTTATATCACATAAAGTCTTCGGCAACAATATATGATTGTTGAAAATTTATTTAAAAGACAAAGAAAAAATTAATTATTAGACTGGGGGTGACATTTCTTCTATGCTAGAGCTGTCAGAACTTTTATTGCAAAAAGATTTTTGTTACTGATTTTAATTTTTGTTACTATAAACCAAATAAATCTTTTAAAGTAAAGACAAAACTGAGCATTTTTCTTTGAAACTGTTCTTTTTTGAGGATAACTCAAACTTTTTGAGGATAACATCGTCGCAATTTGCAATAATCAAATCCACCTGCAAGCTCACTGAAAGAGTTTGTACTTATGAGATCAAAACCTTCAGTTATTTTTTGTTTACATAAATACAGGTTTTTTGTTTGTAACTTACCAAGAGACAAGCACCGAACATTATAACTTAATATTGTTTGAAAAAAAAATTATTAATATCTTTATCTGAGTATAATTTTTTTTTATTGTCATTGACATGAACCTTGAGCTTTTCATACTTACTGAAAGGATTAATCAAACAGTTATCAAAATTTAGAAAGATGTTGCAGCTAGAAGTACCAGCTATCTGGGGATAATCCACTGAATTTTAAAATAACTGCCTTCTCTTACATCCTTTTTTGAAAACACCCACCACAAGTTGGATCTGGAGAAAACTTGATAGATCCTACAAGACGTTGCAACGTAAAGTCCCTCCATATATTTACTGATTTCCACCAGGACAAGCTAAAGAATTGGGTTTTTTTCCCAAAGAATTTGTGCATTCCATTATTCCCAAACAATATTAAAGTCTCAGTTCTCTCCTGTTGGGGAAAGTGCAAGTTTGCAGCCCTTTAGTTGCCGCATTCCTTAAGTTCTTGTACCAGCAGTAATCTCTACTAAAAATATTTTCTCAAATTTGTAATGCAATAATAATTAAAAATACAGCAATTATTTTTTTCTTGGTCTACCAACACAAATTATTGGTGGTCCACTGATCTGATCCACAGAGTGGTCTTCTGATATAAGACGTTTTCTAAACCTCTCAGTTGCTCTCTCCGGCACCCATTCCAGTTTGAGTATACCTCTCTTAGTAACCAGAATTGGACATGGTTACTGCTGTCACCAATAATTTCTACAACAGTATCAGTAGCCCTTTTACTGAAAATATCTTGTTTGATATACCCCAAATCAGATTAGCTGGCTTTACTGACATATCACATTAATGACTCACGCTTAACATAAGATCAATAAGCACATCCAAATTCTTATCCTTCTGTGTTGTATCCAATGCTGAACCCATCATTTTATAGCTTACTTTAATTTGAAAAGTATTTTACGGTTTATTTTAATCTGAAAAATACGTTTATACAAATAAGCTTCGTAAGGTATATGAAAGATGAGACATTAGCTTAGAATATGCATCGGTATTTTTGCCAGAAGGCTTATATATAGTCTTATATGAACGTAAATATGTATATCCACGTATTATTATGTATTTTCTAGTGTGTAAAACTAGTCTTATAGTTTATCATTACTCTTATTATTATTTATGTAATTAAATGCATCCTTCATACAGCTCTTCTCTCTAACCTTCCATGGATTCCTGTAAAATCAGATCTCCTGCTTGACAAGATAATATATTGCTGTCATCCCACTGAATATTAGTATAATTCTGATTTTAGTTTACTAAAATGACAAATGCAGCTACTTTATAGCTTCTTTGGACCATAAAACATTTTGAAACTTATTTTGCCACTGAATCAGTACTGAAGCAGATATGCATGAAGATTTGGCATTTAATATGTGAGGTGGTTTTGCCCCTTTTCTGTTGTGGGAAATTTGGTTATAAATTTTTCATGACATAGTTCTTTTGTCTGTCAGCACCTTTTACTTTGGGAAAAAAGTCTTCTTGACAGCCACTTTGAGCCTGCTCCTCCAGAGTTTTTACTCGTCACAGCAAAAAAAGTTTAGGAATAATAAAAAAAAAAAGGAATAAATACAGACAAAAATAAAGATAATTTAAGAAAATACTCCCTTCTTTGTTGTTTTTTAAAAAGTACTAGATACGAGATACCTGTCTTCACATAAAATGAAATGAGGAAATGTTTTATGGTTCAGGAAGAAATCAGAAGAAAAGATTTGTAGCTGCAAGCCAAAGGCTCCAGGATTGTCTGCATTCCACATTGATTCCAGGCTTAAAAGCCTTTCCTTTGGAGGAATCATACTGAGAAAGGCCCTACCCCATCACAGAGTGATACCTGTGCTTAGTCTTATGAACAGCGAAAACTTACACTCTTTTAAAAGCAGAGCTTTTTCTGGTACAAATACTCTAGTTGTACACAGAGATAGTCACAGGCCAAAACCAAGCTTACCCTTCAGGGTTAACTGATGTGTATTGCACCACCACCACTGTCAAGATAACGAGTGTAAGGCTAGCTTGCCCCTTTACATATGCAACAGGTTTGGTACAAGTAATTCTGTCGTGAAAAGGAAGAAAGAAATGTACAGTCGAGTGCTCTAGGCAAAAAAATGTAACTACAGACATAGCTGCACGGAAGTATTCAGCTATGATAGTCTTTAGACTGTGACTAAGTTTCCTCAGAATACACTTCACAAGACTCAGCTTTCAGTGCTAACAGACCAAGAAAAAAGCAAGGTCATCTATTATCTTAGATATAGGTGGGGGGACTTAAGTGCACATACTTTGCATTGCATCTCTGCAAGGTGGACAGTATCTCATGAGAAAACAATGCTTGCCTTTTCCAGAGACTCCATAACAACTTCTTTTGTTTAATCTAGGGTGAATGGTTATTGACTATTGTCTCTCGACAACTTGCCTGACTGCCATTCCAAGGAAGTGAGTACCTCCATCCTCCCGAGGACGTCAAAACAAGGCAAACATGACAGCCTGTGTACGGATCAATGCCACAGAGAAAGTTGCTCTCTTTCCTCCAGAGCAGTGCCATCAGCAATGCTGTCATATTTTGCAACCCAAAAAATTCCAGTTTCAGAGTTAATTTGAGGAGAAGGATTTGTTTCCCAGAAAAAAAAAAAAGAAAGAAAATAAAGAAAATAACCCCCAATACTTTAATTACTTCCATTAGACAGGCCACAAATATAAAACAACACACGAAACTCAAATCCAAAAAGACCACTTTTTCAAATTCTGCATGTAGTTCACACCTGGCAACAACTAGTCTCCAGCTTACTGATTACAGAGTTCATTTCATGTATCCAATTTTCCCTTTATATGATTAGCAACTTCTTAAAAACCAAAAATGTTACTTGCCAGCATGGCTATGGAACATAAATCACATATTAGGAAACACAAATAAAGCATAAATAAAACAGAAAAAAATCTGGATATCCAATGTGTAAAGTTAAAAGGAAACAGCTTTACACATTTCATTAGACCTCTCAAGAGAGACCCAAATTCTTCTCCTCCTCAGAACTTAGACTTTAATCATTCTGCATGAAATTATTTGTGTTGCGCAAGAAATGGGGATTTTCTTGTGTGAGCTACTTTCTGTTTTCATCATTCTTTGCCTGCAGTCCTTCCTTCATTGTCAGAGGCCTTGAACAGTGCTTCCTGTCAATCCTCCCTGTCACCATTCTGTGATCAGCCAAGTCTCCCAAAAATCACCTTCAGTTTCTATAAAAATGAATTGTCTATATAATCTGTTGTTCAAAAATGTACATAAGGATAAAGAATTGCTGGGAAAACAGCAGTGTTTTAGGTCACCTTTCTGCAACAAACATAACTGGAGAAAGAGAATGAATCACAAGTCGCAGTAACTTCGAGCAATTCAGATGGCCAGGCAAAATATAGTTAGCCCAACAACAATTGTGAATGTTTCAGTGGTTTCTGTAGTCTGCCGTGATGGTCAACAGGGACAATAAAACATCAGGATATTAGAGCAATGAGTAACATTTTTTCATGCTAGTACCTCTTCCTCACTGTATCCCACTGGCCATGGCCACTCAACAGTGAAGATGACCAACAATGAAATTCATGGAAATTTCTGATAGTTTCTGGGGCCTGGAGGGTTCTGAAAAAATAGAACAAACACAATAAAATTCAAAATTTCATTTGAAATGATGAAAAATATATTTTTTGGTGGATATATGATTTTTGGAGGACATTGTTTTATAACATCAGCACATTCTGTTCTATCCTTGGAGCATTAACAAAACACATAATTCAAAAAAGAAAAAATAACTCAGTAAAAAATGCCGAATTTTGAGAGTTTTATTATTTTTGCATTATAATAAAGACAAGAATTTTCCTTAAAATTTTACCCACAATTCCTTTATCTAGTTATAGTTGTCATGCAGTCAGAGAAAAATTTTTGTAAAAATTTCTGTTACATCACTGAAAAGGGAATGATTCCACTCTTATGAATAGGAAGATGTCACGGATCCCCTTCACCTAAGCATTGATGACTGAGAGAGAGCAAGAAGAATGGTTCAGCTGCAGGATGCTGTTGGCTGCTTCCTCATTCTGAAAGGAGTATAAATAAATATGCTGAGCTCTGCAAACTCAAGTTTAAAAAACCTGTATATGAAAGAAACTCTGTCATCTTTCTCCTACTATATTCACTGTGTACTTTATAAGACTGATGATAAACTTTCCCTTGTGATCTTGGATGTCATCTTCCTGAGACGGGATATAAGATTCTGAAATTCCTTCCTTGTGGAAAGGGAACGGAATTTTACATTAATTAGAAACCTATTTTTCTCTATGTGGGTTCTCACAGGCCTTTGTAGGTCACTTTTTCCTTTTGGTCAATAATACTGTAACATTAATATTTAGTATTTTAGAGTTTTCTTTACCTTCTGCTGTCCTACTCATTTCTTATCTCTGTTTCTATGTGCCTAGAGAAAACTATCAGAGTGCTTTCACATGTCCAAACTGGGGTTTTTTCCAGTTTGAGGAGGAAGTTAGGGTAAGGAGAAGACAATTATTTCCTTCTCAAGTTCAGCATTATGCAACATAGTTGTGTTTCTAAGACAAACATTGATCTTTACTGGGTTTTTATTAATGTCAAAGGTATGCAGTGTGATTTCCTAAATGTATTTGATCTCAAACAGGTGCTGAACCACAACAAAGACTTCTGTTTACATCACAATTACATTTCAATGGCAATGATGACATGACCATAAATTACATGTGTTTAGCAATAAGAAAGCCATGAAATGTTGTCTCTTGCTTGCACATAGAAATTTCTTTTGAAGACATTATGATCATATGAAAAAACCAAAGAAGTTAGTCATTCCCAATTACGGCAAATACATCCATGTTGTCATCTTGTTATGAACTGAATGCCTATTAAATCTTTGGATTTAATAAATGATACCTCTTCTGCACTCAGTCTGTCACAGGCTTATTAAACTCTTCAGCTACATAGGAATAAATTCATATACCGAAACAGAAATTATGGTCAGCAATAAGCCGCAGCTTGCATTTTTATCACCACTGGAATAAGGAGCAATACCTTAGTGAAATCAACATTTCAGTAAGTAAAGCAAGCTAACTATTTCCACAGAAAATGCTTTGCATTTCTGGGATCGTCTCTGTTTTCCCTGCCTAAACACCAGGCAAGGATTAACACTCTGCAGGTCTAAATCCACAAAAACAGCCAGACACTCACCACCCTCCCTCCCCAGCACAAAGCACTCCTCAGTCACAAGTGGAAGAAAACTCCTACAGAGGAGATTTTGTCTGTCCCAAGACTACTGTATTCTCTCCCATCCCAGTTACTTCTGTAGGTAACTGTTAATGGCTCTGGCAAGTCTTGCCGTGTGCGTCTCTTCTCCATTTTGTCTCCAGACTCTCATACTTTTAAATTTGCAAGTAATACATGTGTTAGTCTGTAACAACAATCCAAAAGTTTGAGAGGCTGGACTGAAACAGAAACTCAACAGATGAAAACGAATGGTCTTGCTAAAAAAGCAGATGTATTGAGAACAGAACAGATACCTGAAATGAAGGGATTTTTTTGCTTTGCTTTTAGTTCTCTCCCTAAAAGGCATTTCTCCTCTGCTAGGCATAACAAGCAGCTTTGCAGTTAAAGACAAAAGTCTGACAAAAAGAAAAAAATTCATTCTTTCACAGTTCTGGTTTTAATTACTTTAGGCTGTACTAATAGGGAAACAGGTGCAGTTCAGCAGTTGTAACACTTAAAAAATTGCAGCAAATCATGCCTGTCTCTAAATCTCCCTAGCTCACATTTTTGGGAGGATACATTCCAAAAACACAGTGCCTTACAACAACATTCACTTCTGCAGACCCAGCACCCCTTTTGTTTTAGTAAAGAAAGCATTAGATTGACAAAGTTCTACCCCTTAAGTGAAACGGAAGTTGCATCTTTAAATTATAAAGAAGTTTGCTTATACCTTATGTGGGTTGAGGTTTTTCATGGATTCCTCAGGACAGCATGATATGTCTAAGTGAGAAACCTAGAAGGGACACAACTGGGGAAGGTTTGTTAGTGAACTGAGTTCTCTGGAGTAAAAATAATTTCTCCTCCTTCAATTTTCCTGGTGCTCTTGCATGTTTATTTTTCATAATGTTTGTCACAAGCCTTCAAATAAATCAGTAGGTTTATCAGATGCCTTTCTTGTCAGGCTGTTTTTATAAAATTAAACACATTCAATGCTGCTTGCAAGGTTCTCCCCTCCACAAGACACAAACCCTTGTGCGCATACACACGACAGCATCTTGCTACTAGACAGAGATAAATTCCTCACCACTGTGATCATCAGACACTAAGCCAAACTCATCTTCTTTTCTTTCCTTTTTTTTTTACCCCACTCTGTTATTCATAGAGACCACAGGTGAACCAGGAGAAAATTATTACAGTGTGATGACTGCTGAAATGATAGAAGGTAAAGAAGATGGATTATCACGGTGCTGACATGATTTGTATGGATTTCCAGAATTAAGCTGTTCACTTAAAGTGACCGTCTTCTTTGCACCCACGATATTGCAGCTGCCCTAGTAATAACCTTCATCTGCACTTGTGAGCCAAGTGAGCAGAGCACGTTTCCCATTACCTGTCAAGCGAGTATGTAGAGTTCTTCTGGCCCTGCAGTAATAGCAGGGCTGCTGGTGAAGCAGAGCAATAAACACCTAGTGACAGGGCTGTAGCGTGAAAAGATCTCATCACCTGCCATTAGCACGCTGATGAATAATGCAGCATTTTCGGTGGCAGATGTCAGGGGTGGGAGGAAGAATCACTTCTGTAAATGCTCTGGTGAGCACTTCAGCACAAAGTGAGAGGTGATAGCAACAGATGCATGTGACAAAATTACACTTGCTATTGTGTTTTAAAAGAAATGGGAACATTTACTTCACAAATAGCTGGCAGGCTTTCTCTCTCTCTCCCTTCCCATTCCCCCCCTTCCCCCTTCCCCCCCTTCTCCCCTTCCACCTTTTTGTTCCCTCAGAGTCAAAAGATGCTGCAAACTATCAAACTAATTCACATACTGCTAAGCGTTTACAGCTTCTAACTCAACCGCTGTGTAAGGGACAGTGGGGCTTGGCAGTCCAGCCAGTTAAGTGCTTTTTCCTGTAGACCCAAACTGGCAAATCAATTGAATAGGTAAGATTGGAAAAAATAATAATAATAAATCTTTTTTTCTATTTAAATTCCCTTCCCACTGTACATTTCATTTTTCTCTTTCAAGAAAACCTACAAGCCACTGTAGAAATGACAGTGCCAAGTGAAGTGACAATTTCTGGATTTCGTGCAGTTAAATCTCTCAGAGGCTCTGGCAACAGTAAAAAAGGTCTCACTAAGGTAACGTTACCTCCTATTACTCCTCCCTTTCCACGCACCCCTTTTGTTGCTGTAAATAAGGCAAAGAAGTGACATAGCAGTAGCACAACAGGTTCCTGGGTGTGATTTTAAGCATGGCAATCCCTCTCAGGTAATCTAAATCAGTGCAGGTATTGCTAATTTTTGACAATTATTTTTTTCACTTGAGAGGAATGACTCACCAAGACCAAGTCCTTGTTAATGTCAAAAGGTTTGGCATGATGGGATAGTAAAGAACTTCCAAGCTGCCACAATGACTTAATTCTCTGTACCTGCATGTACAGGTCTCAGAGAGCACTCAGTTGAATTTTACATAAGTTTTATGCCATTGCTTTCTTGCAGAGAGAGTTCCTCAGTGCTAGATATGAATGAGGCTCAAAATCTGTCATATCTGACACCTACTTATACTGGGGGGAAAAGGTATGAATTCATAACCAATAATAATATTATATGACTGAAATATTATTTTTGGCACATGCTATCATCTTGTCCAGCGAATCACAGATTCCAGTGATTTAAAGCAACCAGTCCCAAAACAGAAATGTTTTCTGATTATCTTCAGACTTCTTTTTTCAGTGGTATTTTGAGCCAAACAGCTCTTTTTGGTCAATTGCTGCCACTCGGCACAGTAGCTTACTGACATCAAAGGTCTTGGGTAACAGGATGCCACAAATGGTGAGATTTTAATACAGAAAAGACCTGAGCCCCTGAACACCTGCACTCAGTGAGAGCTAGATACACAACAATCATCATGTGTTTGACGCCTGAAGGACAGCTGAGGAGGAAAAGGAAGAACTGTTGGTTCTACCGGAGGACAGTAATGCTTAAAAACCTTATTGTAACAGGTGAGTCACAGGATGGCATAGACGTTGTCATTGCTCAGAAGAGCCTTGTTCTTACTCAGGTGCACTGCACAAGCCACAAAAGTAAAAGTTCTGTCAGGAGTACTTGTTTCTGCCCCTCTGCAAGCCATGCACATGTTTATAATCTCCTAATTTTCTGACTGGTTACTGAAAGACTAGGAAAGGCTATCAGGCTATATAAGTTGGGCATTAAAGAGCTCTGAAGAGGTGAAAAAAATGTCTCCATTGTTATACAGGATCCTGGGAAACATATTGCAGGACAGAATCTGTCTTCTGGTCACCTTTTTCTGGCTGCAGTTGTTATTGCCTAAGTTCTTCTGCCACTGCCTGTCCATACACATATCAAAGGTCAGTGCTCTCCTGTTTGCAAGGGCTGTGTCAGAAAGAGACAGTGAGACTTAGAAAGGATGCCACACTTCAGCAAAACAAAACCTGTGAGATGAGAAATGCAGTGGGGAACTTCCTTCAAATTATAAAAACACCATTATTAGAAGCAGAGTAAACAGAGCATATGTCCCAAAAGAAAGAGAGAATGTTCTTTAAGAAGAAAGGCATATAATGAACATGAAGCAGGTATAATCAAGTCAAGGAAAATACTCATAAAAATCCCATATCAACACAGTTCTTATTAACAGAGGGTTACTTTGAACAGAGGGTTACTTTAAACAGAGGGTTAAAGTCTGAGTAGAATTGAGAGGAACAGAGAGATAGTTACAAATAAACCTGGCACACTGGACCTGTGCCTGCTAACACAGAAACTTTCAAAGGATGGGTATAAATAACACCAGTTTCCTCCAGGGGAGAATCATGAATAATCTGGAAAAAAAGATCACCACCTCTTCACCCTCACCACCCAGTCTATTTATCTGGAAAATTTATGCCAAACACAAGAAGGGAATCCACTTTGGTTTGTCTGGCATTTCTCTTAGCAGTAGGTCAGATTATATGGAAGTAGCATTGTAAACGATACGCTTGTAACTGATGTGGATAGTAAGTGAAAGTTACAGGAATGAAAAGACATCTCTCTTCAAGGTTTAGGTTTGAGTTCCCTGCAGATAATCCTTGGATTAGCTAAGATTTTGCTTTTCAAACTTGAAGTGAAAAAGAAATATGATAAATTGGAAAACAAATGCTACTGTAAAAGAAAAGTAGTGGTTTCATATGGTCTCTTTTTCTACAGGAGATCAGCTTGAGATTCTCTAAAAATAGAGGTTTTGCTGTTTCGGTAATTATATACCTGCTTGGAAACCTGTTGTATTGTAATAGTGCTCTTTTTTTGCTGATAATTTCATAGCTTTTTAAGAAAAAGATATACCTCACCTACCTTCTAAACTTGAAACTCTTCATTGTTAAACTTACAGTTTGATAAACTTCCCAACAGGTGGTATTCACAGAAGTTTTGTAAATATCACAAGAATCCAGAAGAAAAGACATTAAAAGCTAAAAAAGTTTTGATAAAAAGCAACATTTGCCGTGTGTTTTGTGCCCTACTATTATTCCCACCAATATGTAAGTCTAAAAAGGGCTACCTATTATTGTAGTGATGTATCTAAAAAAATCTCAAGTTGCCTGTAATAATCTCCATTATGTATAATGACCATTTTGATAATAGTCTTTAGAAGAGGTAATGGCCCCGCTGAATGGTTATTACCCGTCTGCTCATGCTGGAAGCAAGATGCAGAAGCCAAAGGGGACAGTGAAATGGTCCTTATAGTGCAGTCTGAAGGAATAAGAAATATTTAACAGAATGCAAGAAACAGACAAGCAAGCATCTTTGCTTTTAAAACTCTCTGCAATGGTGCAGTAAGCCATTGTGAATTTTCTGAAATAATAGAGGTATAAAATAGTAATTAACAACAACAACAACAACAATAGTAATAATAATAATAATAATAATAATAGACAAAATATCATTGTGAGAGCTATTTTAATTTTGAGAGTTAGAACACTGTTAGAAAAAAAAAGATTACCCGAATGATAGATATAGTTTGGTTCATTATGGAATGCTAAATATTGTTATGCTCTAATTCTATACCATGCCACAGGAGCAATATCACTTTAGTCCAGAGAGGCCCCTGCACAAATCAAGGGTCAAAAGTGTTTACATCTCCCATGCAACTACTCCAAAAATGTCCCTAATATACAAAAATATGGGGTTATAAAAGCAGCAAATAAGTCATGTCAGAGATGTAAGGACTCAAACTGGCTTTTAAAACAGACAGAATTTTCTTGTAAATGAAGCCCGAGCACAGACAATCCACTGCCACAAAAACATCAGGACATCAACAATTTATGTCCCCTCTGCCCAGACTAGATGATCAGCTCTAGAAGTTGACTCTTAATTCATATCCATGAAAATAATAAGTCCTTCCAAGCAGAGATTGCCTTTAAAATCTGCACAGTGTTAAATAAATTGTGGCCCTGATTTTAGTTGTGACCTGTGGGATTTACTACAGAATAAAGATGCTTGTAACAAACAAATACTGAATTATAAAATTATTAAATCTTATTCTGGCCTCATGCTTAGAAGTACACTGGGATATTGCTTCACTCAATAAGATTGGGTTAAGACCATGGAATTAAAAACAAAGATCCTGTCTTTGAAACTAAAGGAGACAATTGAGAGAATCTCAGTTTAATAAAAAAGAAAGGTAAAGTCTCATTCAAAATGCAGGCCACCATGAATTCTGCATGGTTTATTCCATGTAGATTGAACAATACTGCTGAACCATGGTATTTCAGGAACACAATACAAGGATGTGTTTTATGTCTTTAGGTGTATTATATTTTTCCTAAAACTTACCCTGTTTTCATCCCTCAGAAGCTCTGCATGTAAGAGCTTTCAGAAAGAGAGATCTCAGCCAGATCTGTGATTATTTGAAATAAGGAATGCCTTTAGCAGAGGTTCCTTTTGTCAGCCGCCTATTGGGTTCAGGGAAACCCAGAAGTCCCAGTAAGAAACCTCACATACCAGAAACATTTTATTGCTTCCTACTCCAGGCTGATCAGGAAGGGATGAAGGAACGCCAGCTGCATGCACTCCTCTGGTGTCTTGTTGTACTTGTGCACTGAATGGGGACATTCCATCGCTCAAGAAAAAAGAGTTACTAGAGAAGACCAGTAGGCATTGGCAATCCTGGATCCAGCCCTCTGTTCCGAACTGGCTCATATTGTGACTTGAAATGAGAAGTTTGGTCTGAACGGATAGCAATGACGCCTCCTGCCTTGCTCTTCTCCACTATTATTACATTAACTTGCTATCGCTAACAAAAGAAAGAGGGGAAATTACAATCAAGATTTAACATGTAACAGACATTTCATTTACTATTAGACAACAGCATAGAATAGTTTCCTCCATCCTCTTCTCCCATTTTGTCTCCTTTTCTGGTCTTAAATTGGATTCCAAAGGTCATCTCTCGCTTTTAAAATCATTTCCCTCACTGCAGTTCTACAAGATACTCATCTTAGGTAGAGTATGTCTTCTTTCTTGCTACCTGTGTGAAAGAACTATTTCAGTCTTGTCTCTTTACTTGAGCAATTTGCCCTTTGCCTGAGAAGTCCATAAACATTGAATGGACTTAAAAAAGTGGTTCAGGACATCTTAAAGTGCTGATTAATTGAAAAGGTTTGAACTTATATATTCTGCAGACACAGTTGAAACCCTGTGCCATGAGGGGGTCTATGAGAGAACAAAAATCATAAAAAGAAAAATAACAAAATAATACCTTATACCCTATAAGGCAGTCCAGAATAAGAAATTCCTTTAAAGAGAATACGACACTTAATTTCAGAAAGAGGAAACAGCATGCACCAGCATGAGAAAAGAGGACTACCCTGATGTTTCTTCAATTTGCACTTGCTGGTCATTTCACTTGAATTTAATCATAGAGACTATGATACGGGTTCTCAGTAAGACACAAAAAAGAATGTCTAGGTAGTGTCTGAAATCACTAACACTTAAGAACACAGGTAACTACACACAAGTACAACACAAGAAAATGAAAACGTGAAAAAGCAGTTTGAAATTATACAGCCTTGGACAAAATAATGCCACTAAATAGAAAATTCAATCCCTGTTACTAGCACCACAAGTCAAGAAAAAATTTTCTCACAGAAGAAATTACAAGGAAATAAAGCGGGAACATGTAGTGTGGAACAGCCCTAATAAGTTCCTGGTAGTCTACATCTCATCTAGAAAGAGGTTTTTACAGAAGTAATAGACACTTTTTCAGGACAAAATACAAGACTATATGGAACACAATTACAGAAAACTACCTTTCACTTGCTTCCTTGTCACGACAGTTTGTGAACTGCTTAGGCTTTTTGTAATTAAATTAGGCAATATATCACTTACATATGAAAATTCAATTATGTTTATCTTATGGATGATGGGGTTTAGCTTGTACCTAAATTTTCTTAACTTTTCTAAAATCTTTGTTTTTATATTAGCCTACAGCATTTACTTCTACTGGACAACTAGGTATTTCCTGAAGAAAAAAAAATTCTTCTATCATTTATAAATATGACAATTATTTGTTTATAATTCAATTCTGCTTTCGATATTAATAATCAAACCATCTCAGATACCCCATCAAATGGAAGCATGCCTGTGGAGAACACAAAACCTTTACAGATGCCCTCTCAAACTTTCACCTAATCTGAAAGAAAAACAAATCTCTGATCATTTCAAAAAGATAAGGTTATAAGAAAGCTCATAAATAAAAATAAAGAAATAAATAGACAGATTACTTCTACATTATGGAAGGAAGAGTGAAAATAAAATTATTTTAAACTTCTTTTGGTGCATTGAAGCTGAAGACAAATGTTAAAAATTTTGCTTGGAAATGTTATTTACCAAATAGACTACACCGGATTCCTTTCGTTACTCTTTAATGACAATTTTTCTTTTAAAAGTCACAGACAAAACAAGTATTTTTATATTAGGTTTTTCTTTTTTTTTCCTTCTTTGAAATAGTTCTTTCCAGGAAAAGGAAGATCTTTCATCAATATCCCTTGCTCATACAGTTTCTGAGCCGACGTTCTCAAGTACTTTGTGGGCTCAGGTTCATATCCTTGCCACAGACCTTGTTGGACAGGTTGTACTTAGCTTCATGGTTCAGCCATTTGTAGCTCTGGGATAGAAGTGCTCTGCTGTTTTGCAGATTTCTCAACCCTGCAGGACTGCAGTGTCCTCCTATGCTAACAAGAGCAGCCAGACACCTGCCACCTGCAAGGCGCTTCAAGGCGCTCAAGGTTTCCTAGCTACCTGTGCAGCACAGGAATTTCTTAGCCTGGTGTGCTAGAGAGGAAGCCAGCTCTGTACCTCTCAGTAGCCTGGGAAGGAAAAATGGGGCACATTTCGGCTGGGTGACCACACACGCTGCCCCATAAGATCTACATAGTGCAGGCTCACCTTTCTTGCTCTGCTGGCTTCATCCGTGGACCATTACATGCACGAGAGCCAAGACATAATTAGGAGGCAGAACCTCAATGCTTGGGGAACTCTGGACTTTTCACACTCTATATTTTTCACAGCTGAAAACAACAGATTAATATCAGTCAGCAGAGAGCTGAATGTTCCAGAAATACATTTGTTTCGAACACTTAGTGTATGAGTCATACACAAGCTGACAGGATGGCCTCCTCCGAGATCTGTCCCTCCACTCTTGCCACTGCTTGCTATTTACATATTTTCCCATTTACGGAACCATTCTGTTAACCATCTTGAGGTACGTTCATGACGAACAAATATTAAAACCACATGATCATGGAATGGTTGATATTAGAAGGGATCTCTGGATGTCAGCTGGATCACCATCTTGCTCAAGAAGGACTGCTTGGTCTTGGATATTTTTGTCCATGGTCAACTGCCCAGGACTATATGCAGAGGACTTTTGAATAACTTCAAATAAATGGGTACCAAATACATAGACTTTATAGTACATACTTGTAGAACATTGGGGTTCTGAAGGACACAGGAAGAAATAAAATTATTTCTTTTATACAGCTATAACACCATATGTGTCTGTCTGTGCGTGGAAAAGGTACCGATGAATTGTAAAAAATGTAAGGTTCCTAAGCAGTTAATGAAGCAATCAAACTACCTTCTCTGGAAAATTTAAAAACAGCTCAGAGAATGGTGTGATCTCTGTTAATTTTGCCTAGAACAGAGGACATGTAGCACCCACAAAAGAATCAGGCTCCTAGGTGAAGAAGAACAGTAAAGAAAAGGAGGCAAAACAGTAAACTATCATTTAGCACACAGAATAGGCCTTCTTGGCCTAAACAGATATATTTGAACATATTTCATGCCAAAATTATCCATTTCAGATTGCAATAAAAATAAAAATGAAAAAAATGTAATCATAATTCCTTGTAATTCATATAAATTTTAAGTTACATCTGAGGTGCGTAATGAGTAGAAGAAATACACATTGATGTAGTCAGAGATTACAGTATAGAGTCACACTTGATTCTTACAAATAAGTGTCAAAAGTTTATTCTTTGAAAAGGACATTATCTGTTCTCTCAATTGGTCGAATACATTCATTTCAGAGCTTGATAATAAGGTTTTAAACTCTTACTGAAATGAGAAAACAAGTAATAACAAAAAAAATACAAAACAGTAGTTCTGTGTTCAATAATATCATTCTTATTTTCCCTTTCCTTTTCTCGCTCTTTTTAAATCCCAGATCATATAAGCTTTTTAATTCGGTCTGATCAATATAATACATGAGCTTGTCTTTTGTCTACTTTTTTGGCAGCAACAAAGAATTACTGTAATAAAATAATTTCTGGCTGGCATGGTGCCCAGGAAACTTGTGGAACCATTGTGACTGGTTTACGTTCATTCCTCACAACAGCCATTTGAGTACAAAGCTCTGGGATGATAATTTATTTCTCCTGCAGTTTTATGATATTTCAATGGCCTGAAATATCCTACTTGATGGCTACTTGCATCATTATGGGTTTGCCATAAATGATGCAAATTGCCATAAAACATGAGGAAAGTCCTACATCACATCCTTATCTAGATTTGTCACTGATGACATTTGGGTTTGTTCAGGGTAATTCTATTCATTTAGTTGCAGAAAAACACCCTCCTCTTATCAGGCATTTCTAGACAAGACATTTGGGGTTTCTGCTGCCTATTAAATGGGACAAAGAAACAGAACTTTTTGGCAGTGCACGGAGCACCAGTTCAGGAGTAAAAAAAAAACCCACATGGATTCTGATGTTGCATTCTACCAGCTAAAGAGGACCACCTACAGTTTTTTGGGGCTTTTTTCCTTTGCTGTGGAACCCCCATTACAGCCAGATTAACAACCCTAATCCCTATTCCTATTACTACTACTACACCTTTAGGAAAGGAACTTGCCCCTGTCTAAATCTTGCTACAGAAGATTGTCTGTCTCATTTACTGCCTAATTGTCAGAATTTGAAATATCAAGCATATGAGAAGCTTTGAAGGAAAATACAGAAAAGTTGTAAACAGTAATTGCATTTCTGTTTGGTGATATGCTGTCTGTGAGAAAAGACAGTCTGTCCCATGGATGTAGGGGCTTGCCTTTCCAGCTGTCACATTTGTGGAGGGCAATATTTATGCTCATTTTTGTTTTCATGGAACTCTGTTAATAATTATTTTCATACTAACAATAACTAACTCTGTTAATAATAATTAATTTGGCTAAGTGTGCCCAGTCTCTGATCTCGTGTTCAGATTTAAGGCAACAGTTGGTCCAATATGAAGGCAGCTACCTGAGAGCATCCCCGGTAAAACTGAGAGCAAAACTGGAACATGGGTAGCTAGTACAGCACCAGTAACATCACCACCCCTTACAAGGAGAAATACTAATTAGCAAATAGCACAAATATTCTGACTTACAACAGGAAAGTTACACAACCTTGTGATGACACGTTCATCTAAACTGAATGCTATCCATACCAGTAGAGCTCTGACATTATGAGCAACACACACTGGTGTGAACCTGTAGTAACTTCCTTGAAATCAACAGGATAGTCCAGGGTTTATGACAGTATAGAGGAGATAAGGATCTGTCCCAATATTTTGGCAGCAGCTCTAAATATCTGCTCTGAAACCATGCCTGACATCAAAAACAAATCTCAGGAAAAGATACAAAATTGAAAGCTTGTTCCAATTCTCAAGTGTATGTAGTTGTTTTAGGGCATCCAAATAATTTACTAGCTTTCTTATTTTATCTTCAGACATAAAAATAGCTTAGGCACATTTACAAGATTAATTTACTGCAGTTTAACATCGTTCTCAAAACTGCCTGTAAACTGTCTGCAGTCTGAATAACTTTGCCAGTTCAGTTACGGTGGTGTAATTAAAGTAGCATCCAATGAAACAGTTATTTAATAAAAGAAAGGTACTGAGCTAATAATGATTGTCAGAGAGTAAGTCTGTCTAGATATCTCATCAGCGATTCTCTCTGTTCTTTGCCTGATAATACCCTACTGTGGGATTGCAGTAGACCACTTAGTATATTTCTTCTTCACTTTTCATAGTGTTGTTGACATCCTATTGAGGAGTAGTGATGTTCGGTTCTGTAAGTTGCTGACTAATTTGCCAAAACCTCTAATTTTGTGCATCACCATCCCTATTCATTGTACTGATTTAGTCGTATTTTGTTTAAAATTTTATAAATTTAAAATTTTAAAATAATTGTATTTTGTTTTGATTAAAATCCCTGACTCTTAAACCGATTTTAGCTTCAGTTTTACGTCACAGTGAATGCAACAAATTTGTTGTTTGCATAGAAATATGATGCTTGCCTTTAAGCCTGCAGGCCAAGTCACCACGAAACATAATAATAGTAGCAGAATAAACAGAAAAATCATGACCCAACACCAGGCTGACACAAAGAATCAGAGACCTCCCATTTTCCAACAGAAAACTCATTCAATAATCCTTAAAGAACAAAAATCAGTAGTTATGTCCTTGCATCTTTTGTATACAAATCCACCGGCACATACATAGGTTGTAAAATGCCGATTACAGATTTGTAATCATTCATTAAGTTTGATCTCCTTGAACATCAGCTGTATTGAATTAATTCTGTTTAGTAAGTAATTACCAGGAAGAAACACTGTTTTCAATCCTTCTTCCTACAAATTACAGATGACGCATCCAGAAAGCATTTCAGTGAGGGAAACCAGGTCAACTGCTGAAAGCAATGGCTCTCATTTTATTATCGTGAACGCCGAATAATGTAAATGTGGCAGTGAGTAGGAGTCCTCTCATTTCTTAAATATTCTGGGACAAACATAATCAAAACCAAGAGAGACAGACACAATTCTTTCTTGTTCTTTGAATATTTTATTACAAAATACTTTTAACGGTGACAATAATATTCAAGGCAATGTAGCGAAGGAAATATTTTTATCAGTAGCAGTAATAGAAACATAAACAGGAAAATGCTGAAATGTTGTCCTGCACTGTAGCTCCGAGATATATGCTAACTTCATTTATGTATCCTGTTTCTATTTCACAGCTTCTTCAGGAGAGAACTGCCCACAAAGCAGCCTTGTGAAACTAGGAAAAGGCTCCAGTCAACACCAGCCCATCTGAAGGCTTAGCAAGGATACCCAGGGTAGAGACTCATACTCAGAAAGTGTAAAAATTTCCCATTTGGAGCATGAACTTTGTCCATGGGACAAACTAAAACAACAACAACAACAACAACAAAGGAAAGCTAGAGAATAAGCCATTAAAGATGAAGTTATCTTTTTCTCATTGTATCATTATCAGAGGGACTTCTAAAATGAAAAGTGCTGTGATATCTTCCTTGAGAAAATTGAAAGGAAGTGCACAAGAACACTCTAAAGCAGATCTCTAAAGATCCCAAATTCAAACTAGAAATGTGCCTCTGGGATCCAGCTTGAGTGAGAACTCCTGGGGACTGAAAGTCATGTCCCAATAATAAGAAGAGGGAACCTGACACAGTGTGGAACTAGAAGTGAAGTCCTCAAACAGGATCTGTGAAGCAGAATCTGATTTATAGGTAAGGTACAAAATATGTTACAGATCATTTCTGGCTTCTCTGGAGGAAGTTTTCAGAAGGGTGGTGTGGTAGATCTTCTCTGACTTGCCCAGAGCAAAATGGATTTGCCTAACACTGAAGAACTATGCGTGAGGGCAAGGTGGTAAAAATGCAATAGCAATGTATACAGTCTTCTTTCTCTACGTGCAATAAATATTCAGACATGGCTTTCAGATGAGTGGAATACGACTTCCCAGTTTCTGCACTGGGTTGCTTCTACAAACATAGCAGATGTTCCATCAACAAGACAAAACTCCTCTTTATAATATTCAGATAACAAAAAAAAATTAAAATATAACAATCACTGGCATTAGAAACAAGCATCATCCATCCAGAGTAAAGAATATATACTGTTTATATATATTGCTGCCAAAGTTAAGAATGTTTGTTACTGCTGTTCAGAAGAGCAGTGGTGCAATCAAACAATATGAAATATATTTCAAGGACCCGGGCATCACTTGTTTTCATGTTTTCTGATTGCTGTGATCTCTAAAGAAAATCATAGAATTACAGAATCATAGAAGGCTTGGGTTGACAGGGAACCTAGAGGCCAACTGGCTCCAACCCCTTTGCCATGGGTAGGGACATCTTTCAGTAGATCTTGTTGCTCAAAGTACCATCCAGCCTGGCCCTGAACACTTCCAAGGATGGGGCATACACAGCTTTCTCTGGGCAACCTGTTCCAGAGCCTCACCACCCTTACACTGATGAAGTTTTTCCTTATCTGTTCTCGTAACCTACTCACTTTCAATTTGAAGTCATTCCCTCCAGTCCTGTCACTACAAGTCTTTGGAAAACGTCTCTATCAATTTTTCCTGCAGACTTCCTTCAGGTAATGGAAGGCCTCAACTAGGTCACCCCGAAGCCTAATCAGAATAATGGTGCTCTTAAAAATCAGGCAAATCTAGGGTATTTGCTGGAGATAAAGTAAGATATTAACATAAAATCGCAAAATTACTTGTGTGTCTGATCTGCTTAGCAAGTAAGTGCTCTGTGAAAACATCTGTCTATATTTTGCATCACACCAATTATCATATTTCTGGTTAACAAGCAATAAATAAATATAAAGCTATAAATCATCACATTAACAACTGTAATAGTAATTCTAGGACTGAATCCATATATTAATAGTAAATTACCGCCTCTTTCTTCAATTCTTTTCCCAGAACAACTGAAAAGCATTCTGAATTCAGGAAAGACCTACAAGAAATAGGCTAAAAGACACTTGAAAGCAAGGCTTAGAGAGCTGCTCCAAGGAAAAAACCTTTTCTGATGCTTGTTGTTTCTTTGGTTTTCTTTAGCTGACTGAAGACAAGACAGCCAGGAAGACTAAAAGGCTTATAAGAGTGGGGAAATTGTCAGTGCACGTCAAGGGGAGGCGTGTGCGTGCGTGCGTGTGTGTTTGTAGTAATCGAGGCTCCATTCCAGTCAGCAGAAACTGAATTCAGCCTAAACTTTGAGTATCAGATGACCGTCATAATGATTCCTGCTGCCACTCTGCTCTCCATGGCAAAGTATGCAAAGCATCTGCAGCCAAGCTGAAATTAGCCCTATCCTGATGTTCCTCTCTAACTGTTTCCCCGTTATCTCCCTCTTGTCTTGATAGCTAATATAGTTCCTACAGCTGCTATATCATATTAGGTCAGAGCAATGAAAACGAATGCCATTTTCTTGATGGCTTATGCAGAATTGTTGTAATTTGAATCAAGTCTCACTAGCCTCTTTCTTTCTCTCCTATTCTTTCTGCCCCTCATACTGAATATATTGGGGTCCTGGCGAGCTGCCATTCTACTGCACATTAGAAATGGTAGAGTTTTCCTCTATCTGATTCTCTAAAATGAGTTCACGAAAAGGTGCAGACCCAGCACATTTGTGGTTTTTCCTATAAATTACTTTAACACTGTGTCCAATCATATATATAATTTCAGATTTTCAATTTCAACTCGCTGCTGTGTCAGCACAGACTCCACTGATATGTCTAACGTATTTAGCTTAAAATGAAACGGATGGCATTTCATTACCAGGAAGATAATATTTTTGAATATGTTTGCTGCATGGCAGGATCCATCATTATTCTGCCATTTTATGTTCGGAGTGTGTAATAGCTTTTTAATGCTTTGATGTATTTTATTTATATATGTAATATTTTTCTAATATCATGGGGTGGTTTAACTCATTGAACACATTATACAGTCTTAATTGAATGCTTTTAAATATTAGTTAGGGAGGAACAGCTTAACAAATTGCCAATATTTTGTTTGAAATTTAATAGACAGTAGTTGAAACACCAAAAAACCCATCTCATTCTCACTCCTTCACATTGCTCCTCAGCTCCCTCTGACACTCAAAACACTTTGAAAGGAAAAAAAGGGGAAAGAAAATCCCACGGTCCCCTGAGACGCTCAAGCTGTCAGCACGAAGGTAAGTAATGCAGGAAAACTTGAACGTGCCCAACTGTGAATGACAGAAGCCCTCTTATTGGAAGAAGCTTCTGACAGGCCTGAAATCCTTAATACGTGGTTTCTCAGTCCTTTGACCAAAGTCATGGAATTTTAAAACTACTAAGAATTTCTTCAAAGTTGGTTGCGGTGAGTTTGGGGTTTTTTTGCTTGCAAGGACAAGATGCTACTTACTTACATTAGCATAATACCACAGCTTAAATCTGCCCCAAGAGAACAGGTAAGTATTAAAGGACATTTCTTGATATTAGCAGCAAATGTTAAACTGAGCCATGCTAACTGCTCCTTGTGCTGGATTACTCTTGTATGTGTGCCTGGGATTGCCCTGACTTTGCAATTGGCCTCATTGAAGTTCAGAAGTTTCACATGGGTCCCCCTCTCAAGCCTGTCACAGTCCCACTGGATGCCGTCCCTTTCCCCCAGCATGCTGACCACAGCTCACAGCTTGGTGTTGTTGGCACAACTGCTGAGGGCGCGCTCCATCCCATGGTCCCAGTCACCAACAAAGCTGTTAAACAGCACCGGTCCCAATACCGGCCCCTGAGGGCACCGCTCGTCACTGCTCTCCACTTGGACATTGAGCCACTGACCCCAACTCTTTGGGTGTGATCATCCAGCCAATTCCTTATCCAGCAAGTGGTCCACGTGTCAAATCCATGTTTCTCCAGCTTAGAGGTAAAGAAGTTGTGTGGGTAATTGTAAAATGCTTTGCATAAGTCCAAGTAAATGGTGTCAATTGCTTTTTCCTTATCCACCAACACTGTGACCTCACCACAGAGGGCCAACAGTTTTGTCAGGCACAATCTGCTCTTAGTGAAGCGATGTTCACAGTCAACAAGCACCTCCTCATTTTTCATGTGCCTAAGCATAGTTTCCATGAGGATATGCTTCATGATCTTGCTGGGCACAGAAGTGAGACTGACCCGCCTGTGGATCCTGAGGCTCTTTTTTCTGTTTTTGAAAATGGGGGTTACCTACCCTATTTTTCAGTCAGTACAAACTTCTTCAAAAAGGGGATATGAGATTAACAATGACCTTCTACTTCCAGTTTTTGCATTATCATGTTCCTTTTGCTTTTAAAAGAAGCTGTAGTGACTCATTTTTACAATAGTTCCGTTTGTTCACAGAAAAGTCTCCTTCCCCAAATGGCCAGTTTAATATTGCAGAAAGCATCATTTTCTCTAAGGTATTTCAGGTGCACTTTTCAGAGAAGAGGAAATGCATTGCTATCCTTCTTAGAGCAGGGGAAAGGTACAAATAAGTCAAAGTCAACCTTTACTTCATAGGATTTCATGTTTCTCAGAAGCACCAAGTGTCTTTTAGCCCTATTGAAAATGGCTGTGTGTTTCTGAAAATCAGCTTATTCCTTTGGGTATCTAAATATGGAGCTAGGGATCTGTCTCTGCATTTTGTAGCCAAAAGCCCTAGTCATCAGGGGTAGTTAGGTATCTAAGTTGTGTTGAAAAATGAAAGCATTTGAAAGCCAGATATTTTGCAAGATCTGATTTTGGCTATGAGACGGTTAGGAGCAGACATCAAGAGACAGCATTTAATTTCATCTTATTTTACTGCTTGCTATGACAGGCAGAATAACAAATTTATATTTAGGAAAAGTGGCACTTTAATATGGACTAACTGATGCTAAATAACTAGCAGAACCATTTAAGATGGGGGGCTAGAGAAAAAAAAGAATTAAAGAATGCATAATTTATAACTCCCAAAAAGAAAAGGCTGAAAATTTTAGTAACACATTGTTTGTTGGTCTAGTGGGAATTTGTATTGAAAAATGAGAATCTCAAAGGAGCTTTATGCTTCTCAGCAAAAGTTATTGGAAAATAAAACACATTCTAGGTAAGTCCCTTTTATTTATTGTTGGGGTTTAATTTCTTCTTTTAAGTTTTTCCCTGTGTGACAGACCACAACAATAATTCATATCTAAAATATAGCAGATAAATTCATAAGAGCTCCTTCTCATATCTTCCCAAACAGTTGGATTATCAAGATAATAGGTGAAACCCTCTTTCTTCACCAATCACAACATGCTTTCCCCTTACTCTTTTATGCAGACAACTTCATCATCCAGTACAACTTTGTGAAACAGACTCCTGAAAGAAATTGTCAATACACAGATCTTCACATATGTACTAGCAAACAGATCCAGAGAAGTTAGTGTGGAAACACACATATTATTCACGTGTACATTTCTCCAACTATTATTCCAGAATGCAATTCTGATGGTGCTTTGCCCACCACTAAACCATGTTCCCAAGTGCCACATCTACGTGTCTTCTAAATACCTCCAGGGATGGTAACTCCACCACTTCACTGGGCAGACTGTTGCTTGGCAAACTTTTTCGTGAACAACTTTTCTAATCTAATCTAATAGCTAATCTAAACCTCTCCTGGCACAACTTGAGAGTTTTTCCAAAAGTGCTATCACTTGTTATGCAGGAGACTGACACCACCTCACTACAACTTCTTTCAGGTAGTTCTAGGGAGTAGTAAGGTCTCCCCTGAGCCTCCTTTTCTCCAGGTTAAATACCCACATCTTCCTCAGCCACTCCTCATAGGATTTGCATTCTAGAACCTTCACCATCTCCTTTGCCCTTTTCCGGACATGCTCCAGCACTTCAATGTCTGTCCTGTAGTGAGTGACAGGCCCAAAACTGGGCACGAGATTTGAGGTGTGGTCTCACCAATGCTGAGTAGAGGGGCATAATCCCTTCCCTAGTCCTGCTGGCCACACTATTGCTGATATTAGCCAGGATGTCATTCACCTTCTAGGCCACCTGGGCACACTGCTGGCTCATGTTCATCTCTCTGGCAAACACCTCAGATCCTTATCAGCTGGGCAACTTTCCAGCCACTCTTCCCCAAGTCTAGCATTGCATGGAATTGTTGCAAGCAATGGGGACCAAGTCAAAGCCTCTTGTACAGTTCAGATTTGAAAGATGACAAGTGACTGATGCTCTATTCAGGATCCATTCTGCTTAGTAAATTTGAAGGGTAGTTCAAATATTTCAAAGGACAAGGTGTTAATTTCAAAATCATTGAGTAGTTGAATTTGAGTGCAGCTATAGGAGTTTTTTAATGCCCAGAGTGCATTTTCACAAAAAACTCAAGCTGTCAGATCTTTGACTTGTACCTCAGTTTCTCCATTGAAAGTTAATGGTAAAATTGTTAACTCACTGGAATCGTGAGTCACACAAACTCAAAGATAAGTTAACTCGGCACCCTTCAAGTCAATTAACCCCACAGCACATCCATCTCCGAACATAAGGCAATGGCTCATTGAACTAACTCAGCCCTGAACGTGGATGTATTCAACTACATGTATCTTTGTTTAGAAGCTACCCTCAATTAGAAGCTGCTGTCCTTTAGTAACTGTACCATTACCCTGCAAGCCTCCAGGGAAACTAATTAAACTTAATAGATGCTGCACTCCATTTAAAGCTGTAGAGAAAAATAATTGAATATTGTAGGAACTCTGGACTTGAAATAAAGATATATATGGCAAACACAAATCAATCGACATCCCCCAATTAATTCCAAAGTAGTTTTAACCCTTCCAAAGGATGTTGCTCCAGGTATATTTAATCTGTGTTAATGCTGGAAGAAATGAAAACGCAAATCCCAGAAATCTATTGCAAAATACCTGACGTTTCTGTCATTCTTTAAATTGGAACATCGTATAAAAGCAAAATTTTAAGCTGACTCATGGAAAGGCAACATGCTGATCCAGCAATAAAATATGGCCACCTTTATTTACTTTTAATATTTTGTTGAGCATATAGTTTGTTCCACATTCTGAAAGGAATTTGTCAGGAATCACAGCCTTCAGAATCTCGGATGCTCTGTGTCCATACATCAAAAGGAGGTTTTCTATCTGACCTGTATTTATGTATCTAAGGTCAGAGCCTTCCTTAAAAACTGAGGAGATATGGGATTCAGCCTTACATTGCATAAAGAGCATGTTTTCAAGGTTATTTTCTTAGAAATACCACAGAGTGATGATTAAGCATGTTGGTAGAGCATTCTGATATAATTAGTGCCATACATTCTTGGTTTTAATTTCAGGACAAGATGAGCAGGGTCACTGAGAAGAACACACAGGGTAACAGATTGATTTGCCAAAACGGGAGAGGGAGAGGGAGAGGGAGAGGGAGA
>VXAZ01006792.1:54629-91313 GCA_013399875.1 Gymnorhina tibicen
GAGAGGGAGAGGAGAGGAGAGGAGAGGAGAGGAGAGGAGGCAAGGGCAAGGATGGTTGAACGTGTCCTATAACGATGATGTAAACCAATTACAGTCATACAGCTACCTTAGAGAAAAAATCAAACCGTCTTGCCATCCCCCTTTAGTTTCACATATCAGGTCACACCATAGCAAAAAAAGAAAAAATCACACAAAATTTGTTTTATGTATTTGGAATTGATGTGTCTTTTCTTAGCTTCAGTGCATATGACAGTGACCTGGAAACTTGGACTTTCAAGTCCTTTCACAGGACTTGAAAGTCATCTTCCCATCCAGTTTCTCAGTTTTATTTGCACTTGCATACTAAATTACCCATTTAGTTAAAAAAAAGTTATTAAACATAAGAGTTATTATATTGCACTCTGCAAAGTAGTTATACATAGATGTTCAGTGTCAGCATCAACTCTTTGCATAAACCTTAACACATCATTGGAAATTTTGCGGTCCTTCACGACACGCTAACCAGGTATCAGCCACACTGACAAGAAATACCTTCCTGGAAAGGAAAATGCAGATTTGTTAAGACGTACGTGCTTCCAAGTGCCCCTTATAAAAGGCTGAACCAGAAAAGGAATAATTCAAGGAGATCCAAACATGGAATAGGACAACTACAAGCATTGTATTTAAAAAATGTAGATCAAAATAATAACATAGGAACCAGGATCACATCAAGATGTTCGTTTTGTATTTTTCAAGCTGCTGAGCTGAACACAGTGCTGGAACCCTTTGGCCAGTTTCATCAAAATAAGTTTAAGCAAGCAATGTGTTTGCATCAATCTGCCTATACATTAGCTTGCCAAAGAGCAAGTAGTGCAGTAATATATTCTCCCCATCTTTTTTCATGAAGCTGCTGCCAATCACTTGTTGTTTTCACAAAACTTTGCAGTCTGGGATGAACTGAACTAATTCAAGTCTTCCAAATTTCATAACACAGGATTAGACTGATTAGCCATGACTGAAAGTATTCCCATTGACCATGCTCTAAACCATTTCCCTTTCAGATAACTTTGAAAACAAACATCTTGGTCTTACCAAATGTACACTCTGATCACTGAGTTGTATGATAAAAAGCAGATAAAAATAAACCAGCAGAAATGTCCCATATTTCTTAAAATATATTAATTTTTCGGTGGACTTTCAAGACTGGAATGAAATTAGGCATAAACTCTATACAAGGCTTTAGGCTTACAGCTGAATACTTCTTTATTACCCTTTAACCCATAGATGAGATACTGTTATCCAAACCATTAACATTCTGCTAGTCTGATGTTAAGAAATAACTGGGTAAACGTAAGTCTACCAGTAACCATCCTGAAACAAATTTTTCAGGGACAGCCTCAGCTGTTTAACAAACTCCGATAAACAACTAAAGGCCATCCCAAATTTCTGTGTTTTCAAGTCTAAGTGAAAAACACATTTAATCTGCCTTCTTACACATAAGTGTAAAGCTGAATGCATTTTAACAAAAAAAATGAACAAACAAAACTACACTGCCCTAACAGTTCTTGTCCTAGAGGGAGAGACACCAAAGAGAAAGAACTGGTCTCTAAGATTCTGCTGTTAAATCAAATTATATAATATAGGCTAAAATATTTCCACAATGAAACATGGGATTTGGAGAATAAAATATTACTATGTCCATTTAACCAATAACATCTTTATTTGACATTTATCCATTAATATAAAGATGGGATACACTCCAAAGGCACTCTGAGACATGGAGGCTTGAATCCAGCTCATAAAAAGATGCCTTCACCCTTCTAAAACTGTACCAAGAAACCTGAAAAAGGTGAATCTTCCAGGTTTAAGGTCTCTTTATATTGTACTGATACTAAGAGAACGCCTTTGGCAAATGTGTGAAACTCCTAACTCTTTTAACTAAGAGGAATTAACTAGGTCACAATGCATTAAACCAAGAATAAGTCTGAACAAGTACCTTTAAAATAAACCCTTGAGCATTTTCTTTATGATGAGCCATAGAAGCAGCGCATGATATTTTTATCACTGTTTTATAAGAGACAAAGTGCAGGTCCCTCATGAGAAATTACTGTATTATTGCAAAGTTCATAATTTAGTCATTCATGGATTTGCTAAAAAATTGTACATTTTTTAGCGGTTTTTTATCCTGAATTGTATGTCTGGAAGTCACTAAACCTGAAATTATCTCAGCCAATGACAGTTTTTTGTCCTGACTTATTCATCCCAGCTACTACAAAAGGTGGAACCACCATCTCTCCTGCTTGGATGCACTGCTGGATCTGCTTAAGTAGTGCCAGGTACACCCTGACACCAGGGCACATTGTTGTGCATCTGTGTGGCAATATATCAACAAGAAGTGTTTATTTTCTTTGACAATAGGTCTTGATACCTTGCTGTCAATCCCTTGTATTATTCCGCAGCACACACTGGTGTTCCTTTAGACTGTACTGGGCACAATACTTCAATTTATCATAAACTGGGTCCATATCCTACCCTTCTCATGAAATATATTCTCCTTCTCTCTACGGTTGGCTAAAATGTTGTGCTTGCTCCTCGTGCTCTCAGATAACACAGTATGAATACACAAATTCATTACTTCCTTGTTTGATAATCACAGCTGAAACAGCAGCAGTCTTGAAAAGCTCTACCTGATTGAAAACACAACAGCTTCATGCTAAGCAGAATCAAGGGACTTGGGTCACTTGGAGACCTCAGACTAAAAGAATTAAAAATCTTTCTTTACATAAAGGCACAGACTAGGAGTTCTATTCATTATTTTAAGTTTGCCATTCCATAAGCCCCAGGCTACTTTCAGAGATGTTTTTTCATCCTCAATCAAAAAGTTTCCACGGCCATAACGTATCAAGGACAACAAAAAGAGAGTTATGAAGATAGGGGTGCAGACTGCTCTGAAAGAATGAATCCAGCACTGCTATCTTCAGAAAACACAAAATCACCAAATTTCCCCACAGTGCAGAACAGTCATAATGGAACTTAATTCATGAATTAACACTCAGTCTTCTTCTCCAACAAATTTACTCTTGAAAGCGCACATATCCTATCGGTGACTTAGTCTTCTCTCCATGACAAGAAGAAGAATTAAACATCTTCTCTAACATTACCACTTACACCTAACTTTCCAGACAGTTAACCAGGAGCTCTCACTCAGAACTCTCATACATGACATATACACAGAGAATAAAGAGTATTGTCTGAAGAAGGCTTCAGTCAAAGCTTATGACAAAAGGTCAGATGAAGCATGAGGGAGAGTTGTCTATAATCTTTCAGGATTAATTAATGGTATAAGGCAACAGAAAGCAAGCCCTTATATGGGTCAGTGTAGCAGCGGGGAGAACCAGGCTGTCAGAGCAACTTGACAGAATGGTCAGTCACCATGAAGAAGTGGAATAAATGCAGATAGATTGTCTTGAGGTTTCATGTTATGCTTGCTGCATATTTTCAAAAGTTAGGAAGTTAAGAGAGTTATGGAAAAACACATTCACAGAAAGGATTCTCCAGTACTGCAAAAGCTGTGTTAGGCATTCAGTCAAAGTGATGTTGAATCACAGATAGAAAAATTACTGCTAATGGTTTTATTGATATCCCTGCTTCTGCACCCTTTTTGTGGTTATGCAAATGGAAGCAGAAGGCATATGGTTTGTAAGTGAAATGAATTGATTTCTCTTCTATAGATTTAGCTAGTGTTTACCATCAACTGCTTCTGCACCAAGGCACTTGTGACTGACTTGACATCACTGGGAAGCTTTTCTGCATTTGAAGGACTTTTCCACTATCAACTTGCATATGCTTGCCAGCAATTCATGATAATATTGTGATAGATGTGTTGCAGAAATTGAAAGCCATGTAAAGCTAGATAAATAAGAAATTTTATTTAGAGTTAACAACCTGTGATAGTACTGTATAATTGCACTTTTTCCTCTAGAGTAAATCAGTCCGAAAACAAACAAAAGAAAAAAAACTACAAAACAACTAAAGCTTCTTTCAAAAAACTTTCTCTTTCTGGACGGTATCAGTTTCTTGAAGCATGGTCATACCATGATCTGTCACAGAAAACTGCTGGATAGAGTTTAGCACAATCAGGCCACTTCTTACTGCAGAACCCTTCAGTCATGTACATTGCCACAAATATCCTATTACATTGACTGGTCATTAGTAGTTACATCTGAAATAACCTTCTTGACGCATTCCTGTGTAATAATAATGCCACTTAGTTGACTCTGGTGTTCATTGACTAAGGAAATTCATTGTAAATAGTGTATGATAGTGATTCTCAGCTTACCTGTGTTGAGTTTGCTGTTTTTCTTTAGGTGCACATAGGTTTGCTAGAATGTTATCCCCAGTCTGATGAGGAATTTGAAAAACTTAGTCATGTCCTACACAGCCTATTAAGAACTAAAACAAGGCACAGTATCTGGCTGAAACTTACTTTCTTCATCATTCTCTAACCACACCAGATGCTTTTTACTGTACCATTTAGGAAGTCTTTTTCAGAAAAAGATCCTTAGTGACCTCTAACAGGCTGTCATCTTCTTTTTCTCTATAAGCAATCAAGCAACTATAACAATAGTCATTTTCAGAGTAGTGAGAACCTGGGCAAAATGCACTGTGTATGAGAGAGAGATGAAAACATTGACAGCAATAAATTCACAACCTTGACATTTTTTGCCTTTGCTCCATTTGAACATTTTCCAGCAGGAAAGATGTCACTGGGGCTATCCCTGTACAAGACACTCTTTCTTTAACTCACAAAAGTTTTCTGAATTTTTTACACCACTGTGTATGAAAACACAACCGTAGAGAAAAACAAGAAAGGCAAGGCAAGAGAGAAAGAAAGAGAGAGAGAGAGAAAAGGGGAGAAAGAGAGAGAAAGAGAGGGAGAAGGGGAGAAATGGGAAAGGAAAGAGGGAAAGAGAGAGAGAAAGAGAGAGAGAGAGAAAGAAGGAAAGAAATTAAAGAAAAGGAGGAAAGGAGGAAAAAGAAAGGAAAAAAGGAAGGAAGGAAGGAAGGAAGGAAGGAAGAAAGAGAGGAAGAAAGGAAGAAAGGAAGAAAGGAAGAAAGAAAAGAAAAAGATGAATGAGCACACAAGCACATATGCACACCTTCTTCAAAATAGAGAATAATCCTATTAAAACTTGAGCCTGGATCTGGCATAGCAAATGTTCATCCACATAAGCAACTGTTCATCCACATTCTGAATTCATTTTCAATTTTCCTTTAAAGAGTGAAGTTCTTTGACTGCCAAGCTATTGACTATTCTGAAACTGGTCTTCCTCCAAAAATAGTTAGACTAAAATACTGAAACAAATTACGTGAATAATTTTCAGTTGTCTTGGACAGACAAGGGAGAGGTGAAAGGGAGTGAGCGGTCTTGGAGAATAACACTGAGGGTTGGTCAGCCAGCTGCCAGGTAGCACTGCATTATTAAAATTCTGGAAGGGAGAAAACAAAAGCTAAAGAGCAGTGGAGAGACCACAGTGTCTTAAGAGAGAAGACATGCCTTTTCAAAACTTAGTCAGAGGTGCAGAACGCATGCCAGTGTTTTGTGCAGCACTGGACAGAAATGGAGGCTACAACTGACTCTGATGGCAAGGAGATGACCAAGTCTAGCAATGGGATCTCTCTGTCTTTCAAAGTCTGTTGGCATGCAAGTACCAACATTTCTCTTCCACATCTTGCTTATAATTTGTAGCTTGCCTAAAATTGTTACAAAAACAGGCTTCATTTAACTGAAAACTTGTAGTTCTCCACCTGAAACCAGCTGATCAATATAACAGGAACCTTTCAAAATTTGCCAATGGGAAGGACTTTCTCCAGCAATTCAGAATGACACCTTAGGGGATGTCTTCTTTCCATAGTAGCTGTAGTTTATATTTAGTTTGCTATCAGACTCTTCATACCAGTGATGGTACTGCCAAGATTTTTGTTACTTCCAAGACAGAAGTGCCAGCCTCAGGTCATTCACTTCTTAATGCAGATGATGTTTGTACATCCACCACAAGCTTCAGCACAGAATGGAAGTCCAGCCTGTAATCTCTTGTGCTGGATTTCTACTCTCTCCCCTTATCCTCACCACTGACCTAAGTGGCAGAAGATTTAATTGCCCCAGGCTGGTCTTCTCAGTTTTTCTGGAGATTCAGCTGCCTGCTTTCAGTTTCCAGACCAGAGGGAACTGAGCAATTCCCTTCAGGCAATCTATATGGTCTAGCAGTTCACAGTGAGCAACGCCTTATTGATTTCTGCTGTAGCCTCCATAGCTGACTCAAGGATCAGAGGCTCTGGCAATGGCTAACAAGTTTAAACAATTAGTCCCATTTGTAACTACTTGGTGAAAGGCTTGTCAGTCTCAATGTACCTTGTACTGTAGCTTTTAGTGGATTTCTAGTCGTATTCATTTTGCCTCAATGACCTCTACAGTTAATGGGGGTTATTGGAAAATTATTTTTTTCTTCAAAAGCTTTTCTTTCTCCTCCCTGCTTTTTGTTTTCAGAACATAAAAGCCATTTAGGTTGTGATGTTAAAAAACAGCAGTGCAGGCAATAATCTGTTGCTCTCCAGTGAGAAAATGTGTGTCCTTGTGTACTGCGTGTTGTGTCTGATACCAAAAAACATCTTTGTCAATCAGGTGCCAGCAAAGTAATTCATTCTGAATAAAAAGGTTTGCTGAGAGCAGTATTATTCTTTTAAATGGTCATATTAAAAATCCTAACCCTCTTCAAGGTTGAGAACTTCCCATTAGTATAATTTCACCATATTAAAGCCTTTCTTTTTTCTCTGTCTAACCTGCTCAGAGCAGTAGTTTGCAGTTTTGTCATACACACAGTAAAACAACTTCCACGTGAGAGTCCACTGAATGGGCCCAATTATGCCAATTTTCATAATAATTAGCACTATACACTAGAAGCAGTTCCTATTAATGTTGACTGTGCTGTTCCCTTAGGTGGCTCTCAAAGGCCCCTCCAAAAGTGGTCTGATGTTCACCATCCTTTTCTTTACTGCAGGCCTAAAAACCTTGATATTTTCCTACTTTTCATTGCCTGGAGCAACCTTAGGTCAGAAATATACCTAAACTAATATCTTAGTGAAAAGACCGTGCTTACCACCATTTTGTTCTCTGCCAACATTGCAAAGAGATGGTGACTTGCAGGGCTTAAGGGAAGAACCAAGATGCTCCACAGAAAATTTACTAGGTTAAAAATACGTCTGTATCTCATTGCTGTCTGAGAGCTAGCACCCTCATCTCAGGCATCACAGCTTACATTCCATAAAAATAGACACCTCAGCCACCCTCAGATTCGCTAAGAGGACAACCACATGGCTGAAGCCTGCCACAGCTGAGGCTTGACCACTGCTGTGTTTAGTCTGGGCATGTACTGCAAGGACTTACTAGTGAATTATGCTGCTGTCCAGACAGCATCATGACCAGTAGTAGATGCCTAAATTCTAGATGCAAAGCCTCCAGGTTCAGAGAGGCAGTATAACAGCTTCTAGATTCTGATTTTACTCCCATTTTCATCTCTTGGTCTATTTTTATCTTTTTCGCTTGTTGGACCATTTATGCCATTTCTCTATTCAACCCTTTCAGAGTGAACAGAAATTTAGTTCCCAGTACATGTTTTTCTCACAGAAGTCTGTGAGGCCGCATGCCCTTCAGTTTATCATGTCCTGAGAACTTCTGTCCCTAAAAGCAACCAGGATGTTTTCAAATGTGTTCTGGAAGGGACCCACACTTGCTGTGCTTCGGTGTAGAGACAACAATCTCTCCTGTTTCAGTCTCAGAGGCCATCAGGAGCCACCAAGAGTAGTTTCATTTGCTGTCTGCAGGAAGTCCTTTTGGTTTTCCACTCTCATGTACATTCCCTGGAGTCATGGATCTATGTACATAGGTGTTGCCATTGTGCAAGCCACTGATAAATCAACAGAGATGTGCATTCAACTGCACCTTCTCATCCTGTCAAATATTCATCCAGAGCAATTTTCAGCAGCTCAGAACAATTCACACTGTTTATCCTCAGCACCAGCATGAAAAGTAGCTCTAGCAAAGCATCAGTTCCTGCCTCACCAGCAGAGTGATGCACAGAGATCATCCCTTGCTGGTGGGTGCAAGGATTCTACCAGGGGTGCCTGACAGCAACCATGAATGAGCTACAAGCAGACTCCCAGCTTCTCTCATTTGAAGTAAAATGTATGTCATTCCTTCCAGTCTCATTACAACCAGCATAAACAGGAGGAAAACTTACAGAAAGAGGGTACAGGGCTCCTCTCCTTTCTCTCAAGGAAAAAGCATTGTTCCCAATATGTTATTCTGGAAGTCCAAACAGAAATTCCTACTCCGTACTTGGATCTGTAGCTCTCCTCTGTGCCCTCACCACATTCAGGCACTGCCACAACTGTCCCCTGATCTTTGTTCTTTCCACAAATACCTGTTCTGCAGATGTACGTGCAATTACAAGTTGTTGCCTTTTCCAGAACCAAGCATGTGTAGTGGGTCCAAATATAACCTAAGTCCTAGGTTAGGGACTGACAGTATTTCCCAATTTCCTTCTCCATCCCTGGTGGGCCTTCTGTCCTGGCACTCTTCCTTGACTCTCTGTGTTGCAGGAAAGGTCAGTTGGTCTTTCAATGTCATCTCCTCCAGGGACAGGGTAAGCAATGCTGTCAACAGGGGACTGCAAGGGGAAATAGAATGCTTACTGGCTTAAAAAGGAATAAACAGCATTTAAAACACCACTGTTGATGCCACGTGCTGAGGTGACTGACACGGTTGTGACAGCTACATTGAGAGACTGAGAATTTCAATGCCACGCTTTCAGCCAAAATGATCAATAAAAACAAGTTGATGCTTCCTCCTTCCATCTGCATGTCTTCTTCCCTTTCCATGCCTAGTGACTAACATCCCACCAGCTGAAAATGTGGCCATGCATACCACATGCAGATAATGTAATGCCCCTCTTCTCAAGGACTTAGGAGCACCTCAAATGCTGGGTGAAAACACTTCTCTTCCCTTCTCTCCAACTAACTCAGCGGGAGTTACCATGCTGGTGCTGGCTCCCTCACTGCCTCTGCCCTGGCACAGCACTGCCTGCAACCGCAGCCATTGTCCTCACCCAGTGCGGCACCTCCACAAGGCCACGGCCCTTCTCAAGGGTGTCCTCCCCTACACACACACCCCCTGTCTCTGGCACATGGTGTGATTTTTGGGGTTGTCGTGTGCGGAGCCAGAAGCTGGATTTGATGATCGTTGTGGGTCCTTTCCAGTGCAGAATATTCTACGATTCTGTACAGCAGCATGCCTGGGGAGTTGGATGTAACTGACTGACTGACTGCTAGGCAGAACCGTCTGTGCCTCAGCTGCACCACAGAGCTATTTTATCTCAACACATGGCATTTAGGAAAATCTGGACAGTGGAAATAAGGATGCATTGGGACAGGCCATATTGTACAGCCATGATAGCAACATGCAGTCAGGCCAGGAGCAAGGATGAGTTAGACTAAGGATTGGAGAGAACATTCCCATGCCTGTCCAGGACACTGTGGCTATGGTGTCAGGAGGATGCCAGCAAGAGCATTTCAGAGGCTCCATAAGCAAGATTTTACCTCACGAAAGTCAAAAGATAACAGTATAAAAGCACTAAAAAAATCAAGGTGTAAGAGAGAGAAAGAGTAGTCAGTCATGGTCTGAACAAAACTTAGGTTTATACATAATATTACAGAATTAAAAGGAAGCAGCTGAACTTTATCTCTTCCCTGATCTAATCAGCAAGTCCTCAGTGTCAATCTCTGTGCTTCCTTTGCTGTAGATATACTGCTGGATGTGGAGCATCAGAGAAAGGGCCTATCACAGAATTTTCCATTAGATATTTGAATTAAGCAAAAGACATGTATAAATGAATAGAGGGATCCTTGCTCTCAGGATTCTATAATTTATCCTTAGCTTGTAAATAAATACTTTTGAGTGGCTTAAATTTTCATGCTGTGCACCTTAGTCAGCCTCAGGTCAGAAGACAGAAACACATTTTGAATGCAGAGTCACTTAAAACATATTTTAGGTGTGACTTTCCATTCCACCACCAAGGTGAGGTAAGATGAAGTGTTCATTTGCACAAGGTTTTCCCAGAGAATATTTTCTGGCTGTGGTGTTTCCCTTATCTTGAAGTTACAGCACTTTACTTACTTAGGCAGCAACCATAAAGAGGCGTATGTGTAGACAGCATGTCCTCATCCAATCTCCCAGAAAAAAAAAACCAAAAAAGTTTAAAAATCTAGATCAAATATGACAAAAGTGTAAAAGATCACAGTCGTACCAAGAAATACATCAAAGAAAGAAAGACTTAAACATATATTTTTCCACTAAAACAGGAATACAGAAAATGAGATCTCCACTGTCAGTGATTTTCTTTTCAGCTGATTCTGTCTGCGGCTGGCATGTATAAGATGCCGTATTATGACTGCTTAATTGTAGCGTGGAGTACAGGAAATTGCTGCTATTTTTTAGAACTGGTACAATTCTTTGACAGCTTAATACTCTTACACGCTTTACTTCCACCTAGTTGGATGTGTACTGGTGATAGTAGGGAGACAAAGCCACACTGCCTGGTGAGAGATGAGCAGGAAGAGTGAACAGCAGAATAACACCCTTAAAAATGGCACTTAGGAACAACTGCCATAAACATGCTTCTGGATTTCTTAGGGATCATCAGCAGTTTCACAAGGACTGCTGGCAGGACCTATACACTATCGTTTAAATGAAGGAGGTTGTTCTCAAGATTCTGGCAGTCCAGTACCCTTTAGTTTATTTAAAAAGCATAATGAGTATTCAATATAGGCTATCCTATGGGCTTTAGTTTCTTCCTGAGAACACGTAAAAATAAATAAACCTGTTTCTGAATTTAGCTTTAAAAATCTTTTAAAATATTTTAAAAGCTAAAAATCATCCTGGATTGCATAGTGACATCTTGTGGTACAAGGACAGCACAGCTGAATGGGAGTTCAGAATTGTGATTATTATCAGTATAACCCCAAAATGCATAATAGCCAGACTCTGTGTCTGGCTTTTGATTTTCTCGACAGAGGACTGTTGCTGGATTATCATCACACCCTGTTCATTACGCCACCTAAAATGCTTTTTCTGAACGGGGTATTAGCTCATAATTAATAATTTCTCATTAATGTAAATTTATCCATGCAGGCATATTTAATCAGAGTTCTTTCATTTTTCATAATATTTTAATAACAGAGCACCAAAAGAGACTTTCAAGATATAAAGTTATATGAATAGTGTTTATAATCTGAGTCTATTCAAGGGATTGCATTCTTGACTTTCAAGGAAGCTGAAAAATTACATAATTTGAACCTATGCAATCTCATTATGATTAACCTGCAAACTAGATCTACTTATGGAATGTTACACACTCTGTAGAAGTCATTCATAAAAGTGATGTGTTTTCCAATAAGTGTAGTTATAAATGTAGGACTTAATTCCTTTCAGAAGCCTCAGCACAGCAGTATATCATCAGAACAATCAGAGGTTGAAGGCTTTCAGTGAATGCAATGAGTGTTTATGCAAGTGGATGCACTTAAGTATGTGGCAGGTTTGGGAATTATTCAATTTATCTTATTTAATTTTTTTAATCCTTACTCTAGAAGCAGTATAAAGGTCTGATATTTTTAATTAGTATTGATGGCAGCTGTCACTAAAAAGACTGGCTTGTTGTGAATAGTAAGCCTGCACTCATTGTAGGCAATTACTACTAGCACATTTCTGACAACATCATTTACACCTTATCTCCTCCCTAAAATGCCAAACACCAGCAATAAGCTCTATCATTCTTTGACAAATTTCTTATTCAAAGATAAGTCAGGCATGTTATGAACAACAGAAACACTTCAGAATCTTCACGAATTTGGAGCCCTGTGAATAAAGCTAACAGGGCTCAAACTCGTTTGCACAAACCCCAGGTAAGTTTGCAGTAAAGCTGTCTCTTTGAAGTGATCTGGACCATACGCCATCCCTAATTCTGTCACCCCTGCTCAGATTTAACATGCGTTCAGTTAGCTTTCAAGAGTCCTCCTTTGCTCTCATCCAAACAATGTGTTTTCCATTGTGATGTTAGAGAAGTTAATAAATAGACTGCAAGCAGACAACTTTTATAAACTATGAATGCTAGCAACGTCACTACTTGAAGTAGACCAGTGGGTGTTTTGTGCTACATATATATTGTGATCAGTTTCTATACTCTCATTAGAAATATTCATTACCAAAGCAACCAACTGTTGAAAAAACTGAATGTTTCTCCAGGATTAGTGGCCACCTGGGAGCAGATTAAAGCTTGCTATAAATCCAAGGCCATTAAGACCATTTCATACTTAGTAGGAAGAAAATGCCAAGTACAAAATAATTTATTCAAGATGTTTGATTTTTCCAATTGAGGAAATGTTTGATTCTTCTAATTAAGGATCTCCCTGTGTTTTACAAACAGCAGTGATTTCATAACTCGGCATCCACAGTGGGTAGAGAAGAATGGTTATCCCACTTTCTGACATAATGTAACAGGCACACAGAAAAATTATCAAAAATTTCAGAAGAGATCTACCGTAGCCTTTTCTTGTCTCAGGTATGGGTTTGTACCAGGGCAAACAGGGAGAATTTTTCTTCCAAGCAAGAGCTTCAGCGGTTACAGAGGACACGTTCTGCGCTGTGAGCCATTTGTACCACTCTGATTCCCTTTCAGTGTCACATTTGGCTTGTGGTTGTTTCTGGCTGCTTCCCACACACCACTTTGTCTGAGTAAAACAAACACCACAGACATCACCTAAAGAGAGGTTGCTGATGAATTACCTACTAACAAATATGAATTTTAACAGATTTTAATTCTGGTAGATGATAGGTTAAAAATACCTCTTGTTTTCTCCTCCGACCATTTTTATATTGCTTTCCTCCATATAAACAGAGGTGAGAGAGAATGCGACTGGAGTTACGTAAGTCAGACACACATCTAAAATGAACAATATTCAGTAATGAACAGCTGAGCCTCCTCAGCAGAAAAGAGATTTCAGAAGAAGAGAGTGAGACCTTGTTTATTACAGCCATACTTTCTCCTTTCCAGGAAAGGGAGAGAGGGGGCCGAGGAACAAACAGCAATGCTTCCTATAATAAAACATTTAAAGAAATGGGAGATAAAAAGTGTATATATGTAAAGCAGTTGCAAAACCAGAAAGTTATGACACTACTGTAGCTAGATGAGGGTGATGGTAGCACTGGAGTTTATCAATACTTTTGGCACCATGTCCTGTGGGGCAGAGAAGTGATGAGGAAAAAAGTGAAGGTTATTACTTCAAATAAGAGGTAGCAAAGTGAAGTGGAATGAAACAAGTATTTGCTGTAAGCTCAGGGGATTAAAAGATGTTTACACTATTTAGAAATCAAGCACTGGATCTACACCCTTTCACTGGCTGTCTGCTGGACTGAAGAAACTCACAGGTGCTGCTGCAAGTAATTGGTTGTGTGAGGAAGAGTATTCCTTGGCAACATTTCTCAGCAGTCCTCTGTCAGCACAGCAATGGAGAGGTGCAGGCGCAATACTTACCTCTCACTGACATGGCTTCCTCTCATCTCTCTTCTGCATTAACTGCAGTACTAAAAGCTTTAGTGGCCTGAGGCACACTTTCTTAAGACTCATCTACATTTGTAACACAAGCAGTAGCCTCTTCTGACCGGCAAAGTGGATTATAACACTTTAGACAAGGATCTTCCTCATCTGGGAGGAATGCAGAAAACATAGACCTCCACAGAGGGATCAACGGAAGATGCGTGGAGGAAAGGCTCAGAGCACTTCCAAACTTCTAACACAACCCAAACATATGACCCAGGTAACTACCAACTCCAATCTGAATTTCTGTATCTGTTTTTTTCTTACCTGTCCCAGCCAGCAGCACACTACACACCACCCCCCCCCCCCCCACGTCCCCAAACCAATAAAAGGAGGTCTGGATGCATAAGCAAGGCAGGCACTGCAATCTGCTCCAAGTCCCTGGTAGATCATCAGAATTTGTTTAGGCACAGATGCATGACTTAGACAATGCTCACATTAAATTTGCCCTTTGCCACAGGCTGTCTGTAGAGCAGTAAGCTATTTTTACTCTGCTGTTATTCTGTATTGCCAACACAATTGTTCAAAATCAAGTGTCCTAAAAATATAAAGATGTATATAAAAATAATTGTTTCTCTGTGAATAACAACTGTGAGATGTATTTTCCTTCAAGGCTCCAAGCTTCACGGTAGGAGCTTCACTTATTTCGTATCTTTAAGCCTTTTTATTCAGTTATGAGAGTTGTGGTACAGATCTGTGAAGTAACAACTCCAATGCTTTTTAATAGATTTTTAATCTATTAGAGATTCTTATAAACATTATATTCAGAATCTACCCCCTGAAGTTGCTCCTACAAGCAACTCTAACCTTAGACTTGGCAATGTTTCACAGTTTTTATCTTAAAAGTATTTCCATGCTACACCACTTTTGTAATGTCACTTTGGAGTCTTGTTAGGACTGTCAAGGGAAGAAAGATCAACACTGAAAACCAGAACAGAATATAAGTGGTTATGTCTTTAGGATACTAACTCAAAAGAGCAAACAATGCCAGTTGTTTAAAGGCACTCTCCACAGCAGAGAAATAGTCATAAGAAATTAGATATCAGACCTGATCACCTTCCTAAAGCCTTTCAAAAATGTCTGCCAATAAAACAGAAGAAAATAGATAGTCCTAAAATGCTACATTTTTTCTGTTCTTGTACTCTCATTTTCTGTATTCCTCATTATATTGCTTATATTAATTATCATAATTTTTCCTTCACAAATGTCTAGAATTCTTTTCACTTGTCTGTTCATTACTCTGTCTTTCTTTTACCTGCCCTTTTCTTTCTTTAAAAAAATTCCTCTCGTGTATTCCTTATCTCATTCATGGCAGTATATTCTCTCCTAGGACCTACTTTCTTTTCAGGCCCATTTCATTCCTCCCTAATGACCTTGACTTTTCTTCCCTTGCCTCAGGTTATAATCATCAGGTCACACCCTACTTGCCTGCAGGGAAAAGAAATGGGGTGAAGGGAGTGATGTGACCACTAGACGAATGCATATAAGCCGCCCTGGCTGTTCATTTGTCACACAGGCCAGCTGCCTGTTCACTTTCCTATGCTGCCTTGTTGCCCTCTTCATGCTTCTCCCTCACATACCTACTATGTTTCCAGATGGAATTTTATCCCTAAACACTGTTACAGGGCAGGCACCAGACACCTTTTGATGTCATAGGCATAGCAGAAGCCTGTTGAAAGCAGGCTTTTGCTAAGACACAAGACCCTCCTGCAGAAGTTGTGGTCAGTGCCACGAAGGTGACAGATGTTTAGTAAGGATTTCTCTTCATTATTGCATGCAGCCAGGCTTCCAGAAAGTGTCCAGTGCTATGAGAAGGGGGGAAATTGATAAAATATCTGGGAAGGAAAAAAAAAAAAAGAAAGAAAGAAAAAGGGAGAAATATAAAGCATTAACATATGAAATAGAAATTGCAAAAAACTGAGTCCATTTGAAATAGGAGAAAGCCTATCAAGCAGAGCCTACCACTGTTACACTGCCTTTTTCCTTTTAGCCCAGGTGATGGCTCTTATGCAAAAGAAATGGCACTCGAATGGTTGGTTTAGAGATGGAGCAAGAACAGAGAAAGAGAATCCTCCTAAATGGAGATAATGTAGTCATGGAAAAATGACTACACAAGAACATATATTCACTCTAAATATTTGCAGTTCTGGGAAACTTTCATTGAGTATACAAAATCAACATTGTTAAGACATTCAATAGCTCTGTCTTCCTCCTTATTGCACTGAGATCAAAAGGCAGACTGTGTTAGTCATTGGAGATAGAATTTCTCATACCTTTCTAGTTAGTTAATTAACCAGAGTGCACTGAATTCATTTTCACTGTGATCTTAATTTGAAAACATGCCAGTGCTCTGCCTTAGTGACTATTTCCTCATTTTACAAATCTCATTCAGCACACAGGGACAATTCTCATTTCCAGTGAAGTGAAACCTCACATTAATCTTTATCTGGATTCAGAACCGAACTCCTGCCATGATGTGATCTGCTTAACTAAGAGAGGCAAGGGCTTTTTTAAAAAAACTCCTAGGGTCATACTTGAGGTGGGCAGACCACCTCTGCACAGTTTTTCTTTAGGAGCAAATTGTAGTTAGCCTTGGCCTAATAGCAATGAAAGAAGAAAAAATGCAGCAGCTCTTCCCTGCATCCCAGTACATCTGAGGATACTTTTGCCAGCTGTAATTCAACTGCATATGGTTACGGCAAAGTTTGCAATAGGGAATCTAGTTTGTCCCCTTTCCTGAGTAGGTAGCTGAGCCACAGTCTGGCAATATACACCAGGAACACTGGAAACGCCAAGGTTGGCAGCTGGGATGATATTTACAGAGTACTTTTTTGTACCAGCACAGGTCCACTAGCTAAAACACTAATGAGCACAGATTCAGGCTGACCAAGGATAACTGAAGCCTCTAAGCAACCTTACTTGGTACTTAAACCAAATAAAACTATGTCACAGGACATATCAGAGGTAAATAATTGTTTCAGATTCCTGGAGCCCAATAGACACAGCACGACCTCACTCTTTAACTGGCTTATAAGTGTGTCCTTGAAACCTTGGCAAAGTAAGACAGATGCATACAGCGGTTGTAGCACAGAAAAGACTGTGGTAAAAGAAATGGGGGAAAACGCAGACATAATGGAAAAGTTCATGCTTCAGCATGACACTTCATGAATGGGTCCACTTTCCAAAACAAGATATTAGAAACTGGCGCAACATGCACAGGTCTGTGCTACTGACAATGAGAAGAATCCTTCCTCCACCCATTAGCTCCTGGCCCATCCTGACAAAAAATTCAGAATTGGGAAGAAACATATGGTCAGAATACCAGCAAAGGAATAGTTTTTTTATTGCAACTGATGAGCTGTAGGCATGTAAGCCTTGGTATCATTCATTTATAAGCCAGTAGCTAAGAGAGAGATCACACTTGTAATTTAGATGTTAAAGTGCATGGGTGTTTTTCACCCTCCTAAGTGATGCTTTGAATGTCTTAAATATTTCAAGTTCCCTCTTCAAAATTACATCAGACATGTGGGATAGCTGACTGTTCTTGCTAATTAATTCTTACGTTTAGTGCTCTGCTGTTGTCACCATTTGTTCATGGACTTTTCATTATCATAATATTTGTTTATCTGACTAAAAGCAAACAATAACATTTTGAACTACAGTACACTAAATGCAGCTTCCAGTGCAGGCAGAAAAGCATACATGAAAGTCTCTTTAGCAAAATGTGTGCCTGCCAAACCACATGCAGTGATGCCTCTAAATGAGTAAATTTAGGTAATTAACAAAAGCTCAGCCAAAGAAATACAACAGGAATGAGCTGCCAGGCACCAATTACCTGTATAGCTAAAAATGGGGACTAGAATTCACAAAGGCTTCTATATCAAAGTCATGGGGTTTGTTCAGCACTTTCTTTCTTTTCAGTCAAAAACCTCTCAGCTCCGTCTTATGGCCAGTTTTTCCTTATGATAAAGCAAGACTGGTGACAAGTGCAGAAACAGATAAAATGGTTTCATTGGAGCTAAATACCTGCAAACTCACGAGGCACACTTTGAAGCAAAAACGACTCTTGCAATAGGGCTTAATAGTTAGAAAGTACTATGCATTCTTCCTGATTATAGCAGAACGGAAGTTTAAAGCACATTCTTCACCATTCATGAAAATATGGGACCCAGGAGAGCCTTCCTGCAATGTGCAGATATAAAATCTATCAGTAGTGTAGCAAAAAGCATGGTCTTTGTGGTATCTGCTGTGGTGACACATGCTCCAGGCTATTCCTGCAAAGCTACATGAGAAGAACTGCAGAAGTCTCCTCTGCCGCAGCATAGCACACACTCAGCCATCACAGGCCAGGGTCATCAAGTATCATCAAGACAAAATAATGAAATACTCCCAGTTTGTTTTATACTGCATGCTGGACTATACTGGTTCCTAAATTCAGGAATTCCCCCACCCACCTTTCTTTAAAGTGATTTCACCTAAGCACTAACATCCCGATCATACTAAGAAAGTCTGTTCCTGAAATGCTGTCTAATTGGAGAGACTGAAAAAGCAAGTTCCCTTGATGTTTCCCATGACATTCACAGAAAAATCTCACCACGTCTTTCTAAGACCAGCAACCTCCTCAAACACTAAGAAAAATGAATAAAACTGGTGTCTAGCTTCTCCACTAAGTTTAAGTACCCATTCTTAGAAAGGCAAAGCTTAAATAATCCTGTTGTCTTTACATTTAAGGGTTTTTCAAGTAACTTAGGTCAAAGTCCTCTCCTTGCTTTATCAAATAAGGATTCTCCATCAGACTCCAAAATCCTTCTTCCCTACTCTTCCTTCAAATTTACAAATATTAGTTGTATAATCACATAGGCAGAGGAATCCTCCTTATCTGATTCATTCACATTAGAATGGAGGAAATATGACTGGAAAAGTCAAAACAAATTTAGCTTGTTTTTTAATTGCATTTACAAAATAAGAAAAATTATTCCTCAGCTTTCTGACTTGATCATCAAATCCTAAGAGCCTTCTTAGGAGAAATACACATGGAAACCTGGTTTTCCTCTTATTTACTCTAATTTTACATTGATGTAATTCCACTTGAACCTTGAACGAGTTATTTCAGACTTATGTCAGCAAAAATGATTGGAGATAGAAAAAAAGACTTGGGCTGAAACCATTATTCACATGCTCAAATTCAACCATGGGCAAGTTTTACAGTCTCTTTCTCCTCTGTAAAACTCAGCAAAATCACTGATAGTCAATCAGTCCCCTAAGATTTATGAGGACATCTCTGATACCACATTAGAAGTCTAGAGATATAGGCATAGACAGGCATGAATGAGCAAAACCCCCCAGGAATTACAATACACCTTACGTGTGAACCACCAGAATTACAAACTCTACCTAAGCAGTGAGATAAGTAAGCAGAGAGACCTTAATGTAAGAGAGAATAGATAGGATCTGGGCAATGAAGAATTAAATGTAAAAATTAAATTGCTAACACTTTTATTTCCCTGTAATGATATTAATTTATTTGCAATTATTCACTGCAATAACACTGATCTCAATTAATTCATTTGGTATTAATGCTGCTATGAGAAACACTTCCAAAAGAGTTCCCCAGTAATTCAGAATTAGTTAAATGTACCATCAAACCAAAATGTGATCAGTTCATTTCTGTTGTTATTTGCAGGATCTATTGAAAAAATACTTCCTTTCAGTCAGCTTTCTGAGACACTCATCAGCCCCATAGTTTCTATGTCAGGGCGTGCCTCTCATTTAACCTTATTCCTTGTTCAATTTTCGTTCTGCTGCATTAGTATTAAACCATAAATAAATGGCAAATGAATATTGCTTTAGCTACATGAAAGAACAATCATTAAAGAAATCTCTCATAAGGTATGAATCAGAGACAGGAAGCCTTTACTATTTTTTCACTCGGACTTCCCTGGCTGAGGAATTGCCTGCAGGAGCATGCTCCACTTATAATTGTGTCTGGCCTTATTTTTTCATTCTCAAACCATTTTTACCAATTTCTCAGTAGCTTTTGTAAAGTATACCCAGGCATACCCAGGCAATAGAAAATCTTCTACTGACTGGTATAGTATAATTTTATATAAGTCTGTTCTCAGTCTAAAATGTAATCCAGAATGAGGAAGCATGAAAACAAGAAGGGAATGAAGGCAAAGAAACAGGCATTCTGATGTGAAAAACATGTCTAATTAATAAAGTGAGATATGCAGAGAATTTAAACCATTTATCCTAGTGACCTCTGCAGAAGACAGAGCAATGAGACTGGCGAGTTTATGTTTAGCATGCAGAGATGCACATTAATTTTTGCTGTTTCTTTTGAACAGCTCAAAGCAATATTCCATAACCTACATCCCTGCATAGCCATCTAATGCTTCCGAAAATCAGTGAGAAGGTGTAAACCATAGCAGGATCAGTTCTTTGCTCTTAATATTCCATACACAGCTTCTGTTTCCTCTTATTCTTCTCCCTTATTTCATTTGCTTCATTCTGTGTTCTGTTTCTTGAAGGAGTCAGAGAAGTTCTTGTGTCCCTAAACTGAGAATAATTACCTTTGAACTAACGGAAGTTGCTGGCCTCAGCACTGTGATAACCTGGTTGAATACAAGCTACATTATACAGTTAAGATTAGATGTTTTGTGGATTCCAAATCACTGCAACACAGAATTTTCATGTCTTATCCTCAGGTCCGGAGTATATTTAAGATTGTTATAAATCAGGATTGGTTCACTGATTCCACTTCATCTGCACAGGTCTACACAACCAGACAGATGCAATGTTTGCTTGCTGAAAAAGGAGGAAGGGAGGAAAGGAGGCAGGAAGGGAGGCAGGCAGGAACGCAGTAAGGCAGGCAGGAAGAAAGATGTTTGCATGTCCCATTTTACTATTCAAGACAGTAATGCCTCTGCTGAAGTTACTTGAGCTCTGCTGCTGTCAAACTCAAATACAGAGAGAACTGAACAAGGTTCATCTCAGAATTAAACCTTGCAGGAGTCCCACATTTCTAAAGAAGACCATCACATGGAAGAACATAACCACACATTCAAAACCCAAGGGGTGCATTTTTCAGAAGCCAATATCCAAAGAGATCACCATGAGCAAGTTTCTGCCATCTCAAATCTGAGTCCAAAGAAAATAGCAAACAGCAGATGCTGCTACTGGCACAAGTACATCACAAGCTATGGCTTACCCTCCAGATTTGGGGTGTTCATGATGTCCTTGAACACTGCTCTAGAAAAGGAGTACAAAAGAGAAGAGGGACCCAAACAGCAGTATAACTCTAAAATCAATAGCACATAAAGTCATTTTTGCAGAAAAAATAACATGCTTTAAATCACATAATACCTTGGGCCCAGTCCATAGTGATCTAGGCGGTTATTGATTTCTGTGGAGTTTATGCTGACATATCATTAGCTAAAAGCCTGGTCAAGAATTCAGAAAGAATGCTAAAAGTGTTAGATTTATCCTGACTGTGGCATTACTAACACCAACACCTTGTGATTTATACCGGTGTGAGAGGGAAAAAACCTGTAATACAGACACAGAACAACTGAGCAGCTAAAGATCATGAGAACAGCAGGCTTTCTTTACTATGAAGTTAACCCTCAGAAAAACAAAAACATATGTTATTTTATATGAATTTTCCTAACTTTCATTTGAACAGAGGCATGGATAAATGATAGAAAATAAAAGCTTAAGGTGGCACAGGAAAAAAGAGAACCGACTCAAGAAAAACCAAAATTAATGCCAGGAATAATTTCCTGTCTCTGAGATCTGGTTAGTCTTGGCCTAGCACTCAAAAAAAGACTACATAAAGTTCATGGATGTCATGTTGAGAACAATCTTGTATCATCAGAAAGATAATATCTGCATTATCTATGATTCTGTAATCCAGGATTAGAAAAAGAAAGCAACGTCTCAGTAGTGCTGAGCAAAAAAAATTCTGGCACAGCACACTTCTTGTTAGAGCCAAATTAATAAGAAGACGCCTTCAAAGAAATAAGCTCAGAAAATAAGAGAGAAGAGTGCCTAGTCTTAATCAAAACCCTCTATAGTACCAAAATAAACACAAACTGATTCCCAGAGCAGTCATGTTCCAGCTAATATCTACTGTACCCACACAGCACAGAATAGCCCCAAAACATGTACCCATGTGAAGCCCCAAGAATGATCAAGAATGATCTTGTGAGTTCACACCTTTTATGGGTGGTCCTATTCCCCTCCAGATTGCAAAATTTAGCACACGGTTATCAACTAGTATATTAGAGAAAGGGGGGAAAAAAAGAAAACAAAAATAGGGTCACCTGTAAAACAAAAGAAAATATAATGTTTAGTGTACTAATATTTCATCTTTGACAGGTAGTACAAAGAAACAATGCAGCTAAAAAGTAGCAAAAGCAAACATTTTTTCTGCTCTAATATTCATTCAAAAGAGGAAAGAAGGTTTGTAAATTCAGATAGAAAAAAAAAGGGTGCTACAAACACAGGCATGTTGGGTAAATTAATCAGGGTAGCTACTTCTTTTAAAAGGTCTTTCTTAAAGGTGCTTAAATCAAAAAGAAAATTTGCCATCTTGTCTTTTGAAGTTTATTGCTGCAGCTTATCAGCAAGGAAGAAAAAACATGTGGAAGAAGAAAGGAATATTTAGAGCAAAAGACCAGCACTCTCAATCAATAAATATTTTATTTATAAGTATAGAGGGATGTATAGTCCTGCTTCAGTTTTGAAATCTAAATTCAGTTTTGACAGATTATGTGAAAATTATTTTTTTAAACCTTGATATTAATTTCTTCTGATACTTGTGCCAGTGTATTTGCTTAAAACTGTTTGAACTCCATTTCTACGAAATACACAGTATTTGCTAGGTGTATGTCAATATGTCAAGCATATTGGACACTGCCATCTCTCGTAATAGAAATTTGCAGTTATTCCAAGCAATGCAGTCAACAAAAGTCCTCTTTAACAATGATGTTGCAAAACAAATAGTAGCCCAAAAGATGAAAATCTCACTCTCCCTTTCTGGTAAGAACCTCTGATAAGGTGGATCCTCCAAGCTATCCCTCTTCTGCACACCAAGCCACAGTGACAGTGGGGTTCTTACAAACAGCAGTGAACAACATTCATTAACTTTTGGGGGTTTAAATAGGTTGAAAATAAATATTGGGATAAATACAATATTGGGATTAAAAATTGTTAGTTGAAACATCCCAAAACAAACATTGGATTTTTCCAGCCTTGCAATTTTAAAAAAGTAAAAAAAGAAAAAAAAGCAATAAATTACTGTTATTTAGTCATACAAAATAAACATTATTAGTGAAAACAGTAAGGGAAAGGATGTAAAATAAACAGCTCTAAGACCTGCTAAGCAAATGCTTTCATTGTGGTATTGCTGTTGCTTCATATGTATACCAGGTAAATGTTTCGACCAAAAATATATTATTATTATTATTAATAATAATAATAATAGTAGTAATGTAATAGCAATAGCAATAGTAATAGTAATAATTTTTGTCATAGGAGAAGGTCAAGATCCATTTTTATGCAAAAATCCAAGAAATAAGTTTGAACTTTTGGATCTGGGAGAGATTTCTAGGAAGGCTAACACACCAGCTAAGTCAGTTTTAAAACAGAGATCATATTGTAGCAAGATAGTAATGGCTCTCACTGCCAGTCATTTAAAAAGAATGTGGAAAGCAATGTACGTATCTATAATAAAAAATAATTTTATGCATTATCTGCATATTTTGACATGGATTGTGACATTCATATGTTAAGGAATTGGAATGGACCTTAAAGATCATCTAGTCCCAACTTCCCCTGCTATGGCCAGGGACACCTCCCACTAGACAAGCTTCATTTTCCCTCCTATCTCTTCTGAAAAATGCAGGAATATTTCTTCACCAGATCTAAGGTACTTCTATAGATAATGTGGATCAACTGTCAAACAAATGATCTCTTATATGGAGACTATGAAATAGTTTTTTCTTACAATAGTTCTGCCCTTGTCTGCACTTTAAAGGATGCTGGTTTTCTTCTGCTTCTTTGTTTCACTTATTCATTAATCGTCTGATGCAGGATCTCCTTTCCAGTAAGTGACAGGTATTTCCAACAATACGTAAGATGTTGGGAGAATTTCAGAGAACAATCTACATGCTCAGCTGCTAGAGGAGGATGCCACAGGAAGGGTCACCAAAATTTAAATCTTCGGAGAGTCTTCCAATGCAGCTTGGAGCAGAAACTTTGCAGTAGCTTTGCTATTTTCTGTTTAATATATAGAGAGTATTGACAGTCATGGTGTCTATTAAGTTCTATTATTAAAGTGTACGCAGAGCTCTGCAAAATCACAGGATGAGAAATATTTCCTGATTCCAATTATCTATCTTATTTAGCAGGCAATAACTCACATAAGAGAAATGACTGGTGAGAAAAGAGGTGATAGGAAGACTTACTGCTAGTCCTTGCTGGAGGAAAGAGATAAAGGCAAAGACTGAAAGTGAGCATGGGGTAAGATAGCATTAGGTGCTGACAAGAACTAAGTCATAGAGCCCTTTGAAACAATAGGTCTTACAGCTGCAGTCCTGAGGCAAGGAAGCGGAAATGGAGGAGTGATCAGGCAAATCAAGAAGTAAAGAGTCTGAAAAGTGTCTTTTTCTTTCTGAAGTAGAAAAGCAGGAAGGAAAATAAGAGGCATTGAAGGAAAGGTGTAGTGATCAGGGAGACAGAGAGATCAAAAGGAGAGCTGATCAGCAAAAGAGATGGAAGGAAAATTTTAGAGTGAAATAGATGTCTGATTTTCCCTAAAATACCTCCAAATGCATGCCAAGGTCATGCCAGAAACTCTAAGATACAGATGAAACCACTTAATTCAAAAAAAAAGAGCTTGTGCAATGAAAAGATAGTGAATTAAAAAAAAGTAGGGGAAAAAGGGTAAAAGCAGGGAACCATGCCTACTCATTATCATGGGAAGTATTTGTGGATACCCTATTTTTGCCCAAGATTTTTCAGGCAGAAATATGTACACATTTGCTATTTAAAGCTTCCACCAAAAGTTCAATCCATGGGAAACTGTACCTACATGAACAGTAAGCCCTTGCTTTGGTTCACAGTGAATATATGCCAAGTGGACATGTCTAGACTTTTCAAACATATAGCTGCCTAGCTGTAACTTCTGAACAGTAGGAGTCTCAGAAAAATACAGGCCTTCCTCACAGTTTCCCAAGATAGAATTATTAGACAGAAAGAGAAATACATGTCTAGGGAACTCCAAAAGTCTTGCAGTCTTCTTCATGTCAGATTTATCATTTGTATAGATAGTGCTGCTATGTACCTTCAGTGTGTTTTCCAAAGCTTTCCCGCCTATACACAGACTCAAATTATCACTGGACAAATATTCCATAATATTTTTGGCAAATTTTAAGTACCTAGAACAGGCACCCAGTGACCCTGGAAATTCAAAGGGCAGCACAGATTTTGGATTGGCAAGATTGAAATAGGACTCCATTTCGACAGCCTTTTCTTTCTTAGTAATTGGAGAGTGGAAGAGTTACAGACACTGCTGATTTTCTGTGGAAAGAGGTTCCTGAACAAAAACAAGCTGGAAATATTTTCATTGGCGAAGTATAAGCACATGCCAAAAAATGGTTTTACATAGACAGAGAAAGAAACTTCACAACACATTTCCATGTTGCCCATGAGAAATCTAAATCCAGCACATCATTCAAGAATAGATGAAGAGTTGTTTACATGCAAGTTTTAAAATACACTAACATAGACTAAGAGCAGCAAAGCAGAGCAGAGAGACACAAGTATTACAATCAAACAGAAAATCAAATTGTAAAGAAATGTACTTTAGAGAACTAAGATATAAAAGTCCAGAACATGTGAGGTCTGGAAATTATCAGGAAATGTCCTTGCTCAATGCAGGGTGTTTGAATTAGATGACCTTTAAAGAAGCCTTCCAACACAAAATATTCTATGATTCTATAATTTTAAAAGCCTAGATCTAAGTTATAATACTGTAGAAAAAACTAAGAATGTTATCTATGTACTTGTTTAATAGTACAAAAATGCATCTTTAAAATATTAGCTTCACAGTAAATTTGAGAGCAAGAGAGAATTTGTTTTAACACCTCCAACTCTGTATCTCCCACAGCATAGACAATTCTATTAAGAGGAAAGAGGAAAATGGTATAAATAATATAGAAATCAGTGTTGGATCACAGGTAAAGGGCAATCCCAGTGATCTCATAATTTTAATCAGACAGATCAGTTCTTTGGTGAGCACACCCTCCTGACTGCTTTCCATTTCACCTTGCACAATGAACAGAGAAACCTAGACAGCAGTTTTAACACTGTGTAGCTGTTGCCCTGGATCATCTTCAGTATCCTATTCACGAATGCCACCTTCAGCTTCCAACTTCACTCTTGCACATGTACTATCCATTCCCGTTAAGCAAATACATATTTTGCAAGCATATGAAAATGACTGCTTCCACTTTTATGTGAATGATACTAAAATGATCAGTGGACAGCTATTGTCTACCAATATGAATGTATGTGGCATTCCTTTATCAAATGAAATCCATCTTAAAGAATCAATATTTTCCTAATGTTGTTTACATGTAAAATGATTCTGTGCCTCCATCTGATTAAAGAACATAATTTAACACCTATTCTGCTTTTTTCTAATGTTTTTTGGTTATCTATCCTTTATGGAATTAATTGCATCTCATTTTGACCTTATTTCCACTTGAGCAGGTTAAAATTTCAAAGTTAATAGGTTGAATAGATTTAGTAGTTTTTCAGATTGGATAATTAACTTGGAAAAAAAGGCATTCTGTCCAACTTTGCAAGAAACTTTGAGAAGATGATTAAAAACAAAAAATCTGGAGAGTGTGAGTTTGAGGTAGGACATGACAACCCCACCAGAACTAAATTAAGAGAGAAGGATCTGGCCATGGCCCTAACACAGGAGTCCAGAATACTACAGTAAGTCGACAGTCCCAAAGAGATGTTCATATAACCATAGATATATCTACCAGTAACTTTTTTCCTTAAGGAGAATGGAATGGAACAGAACAGAACAGAATATTACATGTGAAAGGGACTTGCAATGTTCTTCTGCGCTAACTTGTGGAGGCTGGTGGGCCTGTTGACAGAGGGACCACAAGAGTCCCCTGGAGGGAAGAACCCTAAGTGGCACCCCCAGGACAGGGAGACAGAAAAGGCCTCTCCCAGGATCCCTTAGTTACACTATGTTGATGTACTCCAGCTCTGCTTTCCTGGTTGGCCTGTTGGCTTCTCCGCCCCTTATTACCTTACATGTCCCTGATCTAGAAGGTTCTCCCTCTCCCGTTCTCCCATTGGCCCTTGCTCTCTTGCCACTCCCCCAGAGTGTCCCTATTGGTTCCCATACCCTAGCCCTGCCTGCGTACCACTCTCATACCCTCAGATCATTGGTCCCTGATGCTCTCTCCACCCCTACCAACCCCGTATATAAACATGGACCCTCCCATATTCTTGGTCTTCATCCCTGGACCTCTTCACGTGCGTGGCTACAATAAACCTCTCCCATGGGACCCTACACGAAGACCCTTCCCATCTCTTGGTTGCCAACCCGTTACAGAAGCTATCCGGTGCGTGCGAGTTTGCGTGAGTGTAGTGGCCCTACCGAGCAGCTTCCTACTGGAGACGCTTTTGGAAGGTCGAGCACCCTACCATCCAGTCTGCCGCCACCATGCCAACTGCCACATTGTTCTAAATGCACGGAAGTTTCATTTGTGAACTGCCATCAGGCTGTCTCTTGTAAGTGTGCTTGCTCTTCTGGAGAAAATGTATTCTATCCCAAACTGCCCTGTGGCATCTGTATTTCCAGGAACAGACCAGGCAAATTACCACCACTGCCAGCAGGGGAGAATGCTTTTCTTTACACCTACTTTGCCTGCCTGCCTTTTAGAGTGATGTGTAAAGACAAAGATGTGTGCAGTCTGGCATACCAACATGAGACTGCACCCATCCACTCAATTCATGATCAAATGTCAGTGTCAACTTAATCCAAAAATGGAATTTATTATTATCCAAGAGGCCAGCCTCTAACATGGTTTTTAATCTTCATATGGTTATGCAACAGAAATAAATACAGCATGTTCATGATGTTCTGAGTACCAGTTTGGCAGGTTAACAGGTGTGGGACAAGGGAACAAGGAGTAGAAATGCTACTTTTCAGAGAACATATTGAAGAGAAAGCTCATTTTTCACAAATTATGGGCTTTTTATTGCTGGTAATGCAGAGAATATTAAAGTGAAGTCTATATTTCAGAAATGGGAAGACCAAATGATTTAAAGCCCTTTTTATAATGACCTGCCTGGGAGTGAAGAATCAATTTCTTTTACAGCAAGAATCTGTTAATACCATGGGAGTGAGGAACATAAGACAATGAGGAAAAGAAAGGACAGATTCTTTCTTCTGTCTGTATTTTTATATTTTTATATGTCTAATTACAGAGATTGCTGTCATTATTTCTGTACTATTTTTTAAGCAAATAAATTATTCTTTGAAAAAAAAAGAAACATGCTTAAATTTAGAAAGTGTTCTTAAAAGAAGTGTGGTTACAATGTTTTGCAAGCTGTCTTTTTATTAACTATAGATGGTACATTTCTTTCAGAAATTTAGCCCCCTTAATTGGACTGATACTCTTCTGTAATACTGAAAATTATCCCCAGTACAGTATCTTAAATCTCACTTTCCTTATGGCAATAAAGGCCAAAACTGCCAGTACCCAAAGCTAGTTAATGTGATTTCTGTCTCCGCACTGGCGATGCTGAATTCTCCTTTTTAAAGTCATAGTACTGATCTTCACACTAAAGCACATTGAGTTTTGACAACTTTCTTGTTCTTTTTCAGGCATTACAGAAAACAGAGGCCAGAGCTCATCATCACTGCAGCTTGCAGTGTATTCTGCAAGTCAAACCTCTGCCATCCACCACCAAGACTCACCTCTTCAACATCCCCTGCCATTTCTGCACTATTGCACATAGACACTGTCTTCAACCTTTGACACTAGTGGGTTCAGTGGGTATCTTGCACCAGGGATAACCAGGCTGCGTTAATCCTGATGTTTCAGCAGACACCTAATCACAAGTAGGGCATGTCAGACCTCTTCTTCCAATACCAAAAGGTATATCTAGGAAAGCAGACTATTACACATTATTCACTCCTTATTTCCCTAAACTGTGTTTCCTTCAGATTTTTAGTGATTTCATACTTACCTAATCCCATTGTCTCCAATAATCAGCATTCCGTAACTCCTTCCCACTACTCTGAATCATCATTTTTTTTATTAATTTAGACAAGATTGAAGGAGAAATCTAGTCTTATTGTGGTAGAGAATGTGAAAAATCCTAGACCCACACATTCATACCAGCACTCCACAAAGGACATCTGAGGCACATAAAACTGGCCTTCCAAGCAGCAGCAAAACAGAACAAAACAGGTTATTTCCAGAGTATTATGGGTCTAAGCAGAGAGACGATGAAATGCTAGTAACAGCATCTCAGTCAGATCTGATGACCTTTGTGCAAAACTCTGCAGGAGAATTTTTAAGACGTTTTATATTTTATATTAAATAATAGATTTTACAGATATTATATGTTACCTTCTTAAATTCCCTGTTTCTGCTTGCTATAGGAAGCATAAGGCAAAATAAAAACATCAAAAATTGTGTAAGATAATGAAAATCTTTCTTATGGTAGTCAAACAGCAGGTCTGTCAGAAGAATATGCATCTGTCCTTGTACTGAGCAAGTAAACAAGGATTGCAGTGCATCTTTCCACTTACAGCAAAGCTGCAGAAAAGGCTTTACAGAGGTACAACCCTCTGCAAGGTTCTTTTTAACTTTACCACACGCTCCCATATCTTTTCAAAAATTCAAAAACAGCTGTTCAATCACAACACTCCAGCCACACTGAACATTAGGGATGTAAAGCTGACATTCTTACTAGGCATGTGTTTCTAGTTACTTAGTTTACACTTTGCATTTTAAAAAGTTCCATAAAGTTAAAATTATTAAAATAAATCCATAAATTCCAAATACCAATCACCAGGATATCAAAAGCAGCATGTAAATATCTTGCTAACTTAAAACAATTTGAAAGCAACAATAGTATTTAAATGAAATAGATTAATTTTGTCAGGAATACTGCTCACAATAACATGATGTTAGCACATAACAGCTTCACATTTTATAAAAGAAACTTATTTTCTAACTAGAGATAGGAACTGTATCGTGCAGGAAGTTTTTCAGTGAAGTAGACATTCAGTGAGAAGACTGAAGGCTTAATGTATATACTACAAAGAGATTGTTCGGAGTTCAGCCACATGCAATAGTACAAAATTCACTCTCTCCCAGCAAAAATGGATCACGGCAATGACAGGTTAGGAGAGATTAGGTCAGATCCTAATCACATGGCAGTACCAAAATTTGATGCTATTTAACAGGCTAATATGAAGTTACAAGCAATACTTCATTATTCCCCTCAGTCACACTTCTTCACGGCCTTGAAGTACTCCAGCACAAGTGGAAGGAGGAAAATTAGGACAGAAACAGGAAGCTGTCAGTTTCTTAGACTATGAATCATTTGTGAAAATTATATACTTTGAATAAAATTACCAAGATGTCACTAACTTAATATTTTCTCTAGGCAGTAAGACATGAAGCAGCTGAGGATCTGTAACAAAGCTGCAGGTTAAATGCAAGGAAAATAATATTTTTTTAAATACAATATAATTTTTCCTCACAAATTTTCATGCTCCTCAGTGATCTATCACAAACTGATATTACACCCAAATCTATAGCATGCCCTTGAGGTTTTCACAGCCAACTACAGTGGAGCAGCAGGGGATGGGAAGAGTCTTGAACTGTTACTGCACTTAATTTAGTTTTGATTTTTGTTTACTTTGTCTACTAGAAATACAAGGCCCTCAACACCAAAAATCACCCGACTTACACCAACTTCAAGAAAGATTTTACTATCTCCCCCTCATGTGGGTATAGTGCTAAGCTTTCTGCGGCAACATCCAAAGGAGGAAGTGCTCCAGAAAGGAAAAGAACAGGTGATTAAACTCAACAGATAACAGTGAGGGCCTGCCTTCTGTTCACATTTTGTTCTTAGTGCACCTGAAACCACCAAACAGCTACACACTTCTGGGTGATGTCTGATGCCAGAAATTATTCCCAGTTACAACATAATATCATATATATATATGATATTTTTATATATATATATGTATATATACAAATAGTGCCAATTTACATACAGTCTATTTTACTCTATCTAGCTGCAAAATAAATTAGTAATTAATATATGCACAATGTGTCATCTGCCATTTAAAGACAAGCCAGAGCTACTCTGATAGCAAAGAACTGGGATAATGAAAGAAAGGAAAGAAATTTGTTGTACATAACCTGCTACTGATTTGTTTTTTCTGTGAAGTTATCAAGGACATCTGTTTCAGCCGTCACATCACTTCCCAAGCACTACTTTTACGACAAAGTTCAAGATAAAACAAAAAAGACATGAGCAATGAGAAACAAAAATAAGGGAGACAGGTAAGGAAATTTTTAAAAAGTAAAGAAGGGACACAAAAAAAACCCCAAACCACTGTGAAGAGGAAAGAGGGAAATAAAAAGCAGTTGAAATAAAACTTACAAAATTCGGAGGATGGGAAGAAAAAGAAGATTCAGTATAGCAAGGCTTATGTACTAAATGTTATAGTTTTGTCAATTCCCCAAAGCTGTTAAAAGCTGTCTTTGTGTATACTTTAAAAGTCACAAAAGGAAGTAGGAAAATAATTAAATGCTCTAGCTTCCCTGGATGTTTTTTTTAGAAGATAAATGCTGCTAACAGAGCTCTTTACGATGTTTCAAAATGAATAAATAACACCCTGTCTGCCATTTTTTTTATTATAATGTCTTTCTCCTGCTTTTTTAAATGCTTTCCCTAAAAATGTTTTAATGGTTTTTTTTTTTACAGAATGTTTTACAATTTTGTCTTCTTAAATTTCACCAGAGACTTGTAAATCAAACCAGTTCTCACTGATTTTGATAGCTGCATTTACGTGGTCCAGTGGAACACAATGTGTTAGCATAATTGTCTCTGGAAGGAAAGTTTATTAGAGAGCTCTCCCTCCCCTGTTTCTCCAGTAAGGTGATGTGATTAGCAGGAGCATCAAGGAAGCTGTCAGCGGGTGGATAGAGAGATATGTCAGGTGCCACTTGGTTCTCTTAGCTTGTGACCTTTGTCACATGGCAGTGAAAACCAAAAACACATCTTTGACTTAATATAATTAGGACTCTTGCATTTCACCAGGTCAGGAAAAGAGCCAAAAGAACAATACTTGTTTTGCAGCCCCAGTAATTAGTCCTGGAGGATTTCTCCAACAGCTACTGTTGGCAAAGAGAGCCTGTGGGAAGAGCCACCACTCTTCCTGTACATGCTGGCTGAGAAGCCTGCTTCCTGCTTGAAATTCAAATGAGCACAGCTCTGACCTTTACTGTCACATTTTTTATTTCATAGACAGTTTACAAGGCCTCTCCACCATGCAGGTCATGTTTTAGTTTAAACAGAAATACTCTCGTAGGTGTTAGATGCTAGTTAATGATTATACTGAAATCATTCTAATTAGGCTCTGTTGTTACATGCTGCCCTTTGGGGGCTGCTGCTGTTGTCATATAAAGTATTTTGTAGAAAAATAATTGGCCTGAGATCTTCTTTACCCTATTTTTCTTTTTACATGCTTCTGTATTTGATCATGAGAAACACAGCACAAAACTTTTAGCAATGGCTCCTCCCCATCATCCCATGGTTCCAAAAATGGAGGGCAGGCAGGAAGACTTAGGAGATGCATAACACGTCTGAAGTTTATTAACTATGATCTGAGGAAGGAAATGTGTATTTTTTTAATTTCCTAACCTACTATCTTGCTATTCCTCTAAGAACCTGGTTCACACTGCAGCCAGGGGAGGTTTGTGGACCAGAGATGCACTGCTATGCTTCATGCACTGATGGGATGACTGGGATTAGGGAAAACAGGAGGGAATTTGAGTCTGCTGAAGAACTGAAAAATAGGACAGAGAAGAATACAGCAAGTAGCAAGTGAAGAAATGCAAATGGGGTAGAGAAGGATTCACTTCAACCTTTTACATTTGGCAAGGGACATTAATATCATATGTTAGAGTGCTAGAAGGGAATCTCAGCCATTACTTCTCTCTCAAACACATCCTCTTTTGAAAGATGTCATGCAAATGCCACTCTTTTCTGTGTAGCTTACATTTTTAAAATGTGAAGTGGTTTTGGAAGAGGGGAGGGGGAGGAAAAGGAAAGGAAAAGGAAGAAAAGAGAAATCCTAGAACCCGAATTGCAGAAACTCAAATCACCATATTGCTAGAGTGACACTCAAGAATTTAGAAGCCCAAAATTAGTCAATCTGTAAAGTTCAGATAAACTCTCTGAAGACATTCCAGGTCCTTTAAAGTACAAGACAGAGACTTCTTGCTTCATTAATTGTTTTCTCTCTCCTTTTTTATGGAATTATCTTTTCTGTGATGGGTGACTGAGTTTATAAGCAAATGTTGCTAGTTCAGGCTGTTGAATTGTAGTCTTTTGTCTACTAGCAATGATGTCAACTGCATAAGTTATCAGGACAAATTCTGTAGTATTTGTAAAGCAGTCAATCCATAATTGCTGTATTCACGGGAACAGATTTCCAGTTTTTACTCCAAATACACAGTAGAGTTGGCCCATCACCTGCAAGTATCTTCTTGGCTACTACTACTACCAATCTACAGACATGGCAATACATTACTAATACCTTTATCACTGCCTAAACGAAGCATCAATAATTCAATTCCCATTTAAAAAACAGGAAATTATTCATGCCATCAGCCCTCACCATCAATAACAGAAGTAAACCTAACTATCTCATTATCCAATTGCAATGTGTGCAAACAGAACTGCCCGTTGTTGACAATAAATATTTGATAAGTGAGGAAACAGGAAGGATAAACCAAGGATGTATGGAGTGGCTGCTTTATAGTTACCACAAGAATTGACCCAGATGGCAATGGTTTACCCTGCTTGTAGCTCAACTTATTTTCTTTTCATCTCAACAAGAAACTGATCCCAGCTGGGCTGGATGTCAACCATGGATGTAAACCATCTGTTCGCTTCCTGTCTTTGTTTATGGTATTAAGTCAAGCTAAATACCCAGGTTCCTATCAATTTCTGTAATTCCCACATTGTTTTCTTTTAAATCAGCAACTAAGTGATAACTGCAGGGATCAATTAACAATACACAAACAACAAAACATTTACTTGCCAAGGGTGCTTGAGCATGCTGTGATTTTACCTATGTTCAGAAAAGGCTGTTGTTAATTTCAGTGTAGCTTCAGCTTTATATTTACTAGTGAAATCTAAGCAATCTATTCTTACAGAGCAGAGTTTGGCAGAACGTAGTGTATTTTATGTATCAATTACAAAACTTGCAAAGAAATTAGGAATCAGCTTTTGGAAATATCAACCAACATGGGAATCAGATGCCCAGGATCTAAAAGTCAGCGTCTCTCCCACTTGCAAGAGGTTTTAAGCTCAACCACTTTCACCTGTATATTCACCACCACTTCACTCAGAGGACAATGGATCCTAGAAACATGTCATGATTTATTACTGAACTAAAATCGCCTGGATGTTACCTCAGGCAAGATACTCTGGTGAGGTACACAACCAGCATAATTCTCCAGGAGATCAGTCAACTCTTTCACACTGGGCAATAGCACATCGCCACTGAGATCAAAGAGCATCTTTCACATGGCTGACTGCAAAGCCTAAGCTAAGCCAGACCTGCTGCTGGGGTATGACACCATCCTTTGCTTCCAAGAGCCTCAGAAATGGTTCAAGTATCTTGTGACAAAAGCATCCAAATCTTTAAAACCATCTGCAGTCCAAAAGATGAGACAGCATTATTTCATTTCACAGGTGTCAAGGGTGCTTTGCAAAAGTGAGAGGACAAGAAAAAGGTATCACGGGTAAAAAAGGGTTAAAAAAAAACAAAAAAAGGGATTTCTAGTAATCATTTTGCAGGCAGTAAAGTAAAGCTGTTTCCAAAGGAACAGTGCAAGGTCAGTGTCTGACTGCACCACATGAAGCCTAGATAACTCTTAGGAAGAAGTCAGCCCAACACAGGGACCTTTAGTGTGCCCTGTGAACATAGCTGGGAGCCTTTATAATAACAGAGCTTAGGTGTGTGTGTGTACTGTCCACCAGACACATGCTCTGGATGGTGTTATTGTGCTGATAAAATTGTTTACTGAAAGAACAAACCAAACATTTTTAAACATTTAAACATAATTCATTTATGAAATATTCATCTGTCTAAAAAAATTCCATTATAAAATTGTAAATAAAATAAAAACAAATAATTGAATGCAAATAAAAGAGAAAATTATAAAGGCAAAATAAAAAAAGCCCACAAGTTCCAGGCTTGGAACTTGTCTCTGCGAAATTACACGTCAGTGAGGGGAAATTATATGCACATTATCACACCTACAGCATTATACCTGCCAGCACAAAAAGCACAGCAGCTCACAAGCACTAACACTTCTCGGCCATCGCCCTACCACACATTGACCAAGCAGCACTTGTAGCTTTTATTGTAGTCAGTATTAGGTACAAGAACTTCTGGAGGAAATCAGCAAGTCCTGAGGCTATTTTGCTCAGTACTGGTTGACGCAAACATTTTGCGTGCACAGTGCTTCTATGAGCACGTCTCAGTCTGCTCCAATATGACTCTTCACTTTCATGGTCATATTTTGATACAGAAGAGCATTGTAATGTCCCTTCCTCTAACTCACATTTTCTGGATGTCTTTCTTCAGAAGCTTCTTTCAATTTCATCTTAAAAGTTTAGTGAAGAGAACAAGAGTGTGTATGGGGCCTGCTCTGAGCATTCCTGAGAAATAGTGAATGAGGCACAGTGGGAAACAGCAATAGATGCAGGAGAAACATTAGATGGACCAGACGGTAAAATGTTTTATTTCAAGAATAAATGGAATTCTCATATTTCTGTAATATTTTTATTAACTCTGTTGTCTGCAAACATTTTTATGAGCAATAGCAATATACACTAGCCTCCTCAATGGAAATTAGGAGAGAATTGTTTGAGCTGACATTAAAGGATGAGCAAGCCACCCATACAATATCTAGTATTGAATATTTAATATAGATATTGCCAGTTCTATTGTAAATAAAGAGACTGAATAAGTCAACTGACAGAAACTGGACTGAAGTGTGATGCAGGTTACACTTATTAAAAAAATGCTAAAACCAATAAATTGAGCCAATAACACAAAAGATATTGTCAAAACATTACAAAGAAAAGAAAATTTGTCAAGGTCATGGTATGAGTCATCTGTCATAACTCTGAAGACAGATTAACATGTGTAGCTAAAAAAAGTGGTGCCCTTTGCAAAAAACACAGTGGTCCACATCTATCCTGTGTAGATGCAGCATTGCTGGAAAGGGCCTTTCCAGATTAATGACAGAAGGTGTTGGGTATGTTGGATATATATCAAATGACAACCCTGTTATTATTGAAACTCTTGGGGGTGGAGCCCTATCTGTTCAAAATTAACATCTTGAGATATCAGCTTTATGTTGGAAAATACTTCTGTGTCCCTAGCAAGTTTGTTTACTAGGATATCTTTTTTGTATGCATTTTTTTTCTCAAAATAAACAATGCTAATTTGTTAAAAAATGTGCAATGAAATCTCTGGTATTTTCAGCATTTACCTCTCCTAGAAGTACATCATTGTACAACTATTAACTTCGTTTAAATTTAAAATCTTGAAAGGAAGTTAAATTCCCAAATTAAAAAAAAAAATTAATTCTCATTCTTTTTTTCTTCTTCCTTCTGTTCTATCTTTTTT
>VXAZ01006792.1:91327-149807 GCA_013399875.1 Gymnorhina tibicen
TTTTTTTTTTTTTTTTGGTCTTTGCAAAATGTAGTTTATGGATAATCTCTTTGGTTAGCACCAATTTCCTTTTGACCAAACTTGTCCTACCCACCACCTGCATGTACATCTCTCCCTCTTCCCACTCTTGACAAAGACAAGCACTGACTTAGACAGGCTTGGCAAGCTGCTAATGCTGTGGATTAGTGTGTTCTGCCTTGAGTGAAATCAAGTTCTCTGCCCTTTGGGAATAGCACAGCCGTCAGGTTTAATTTCATTTTCTGATATTTTAGCAGTCATGTCAGGGCTGCTGCAGACAAGTGAGAATGAAACACCTTTTTGACAACAGTCTTCAGCACATCCCAGGAAAGGACATGTATATGATTTTATATGAGAAAGAGGAGGTCTGAGGCTATCAAACACGTAGATGATAGGACTAAATCAAACATCAAAGTGATAGATCTCAAATATAACTGGATATGCACTTGATACATTTCACTGTGTTTCCTTTTATTATTTTCCATTTTTGCTACATTCTATGGGACAATTTAACTCAGTGCATTTGTCCAGAAGTTAAACTGGTATTCTTTGATGTTTCTAAAATGCAATTGTACAGCTAAGCTAAAGGAAAATAATTATATCACCTCAGGAACACCACCATAAAAAAAAAAAAAGGTAAAAAAGGATCTGATCCATCAAAGCAAAAAAAGTTACAGTATACATACTTCTTTTCCAAGTGGGTGAACATTTTTTATTTTATCCTTTTTCTGATAAAAATTCAGATGTTTCTGAATATATAATAATATGCCAAAACAAAGTGAAAATATTTAGAGTAACCAACAAGAACTCTTCCTTTGCAAGTGGATTGAGTTTCTGAGATCAAATTTTTTTGTCTCAGAAAACCTCTGCACCTTTACTCTGAAATACACATTAACCCAGTGAGTTTCATCCCATAAGTGCATGAATTTCCTTGCCAGTCACAACACACTATTAAAATTAACTAATAAAAAGCAGATGTAAGATCATTATCTGTAATGAGTGCTTTCAACACTCGCTACCCACTAGCACCTGATGAAAACATGCAAAGCAGAGTGTGAAACAAAATTATGCAAAAGTGGCTATAGTAAGCAGTTTCTGGACTTCTGCATCTTCTGACAAGTGAACCATTGACTATAACTGATTGTTTTAATAGGTTTGAAAGCCAAATGCAGTGAATTCAGGGGCAAAGCACTTGATGATCTCAGTAAATTTTGGGTAAGACTCTGTATGAGTAAAGTCAGAGGTCTTAAGTCTGGCAAATAGAATTCTTTTGGAGATATGCATGAAGGACTGAGTAAAGGTTGCATAACTGTCATTCTTGGGTTTGGAGGAGGGGATGGGAGGGATGGAGAGGGGGAATTAAAAAGGATATCAAGGTGCCAGATATAAAATTTAGACATACTTACGCAATCAATCACTTTATGTGAATGATCCTAGCAGAAAACTTCTGTAGGCAGTATCTACCTATCTGGAAGAAATCCTCGGGAAGCTTAATAGCTGTGTCCAAGTTAAATGATAGGAGTAAAAGGCAAAGGTTCAGATGTAAAACAGATTTCTATGCTATAAATCATAACTTCTCCAAGGAATACAAATAATAAGGATTAATTATGTAAAAGTACATGTAAATGAAAAAAAATTAAAAAGAAATACACATGTTGCTAAGCTAAGTTCTGCTCTTTAAGCATTTCAAAGCTTCCATTGACTCCTGTAGTGGCTTGGTAGTGTGACAACTCAAACCAGGATACAGATGAACTGGGAAATCACTGTCAGCTACTGATGCCCCACACCTGTGAAATGTAGAGACCTGGTTCCCTGTAAAAATTTCCATTTCTTGGACTGACAGGCTTTACAGGTTGAACTGAGAGAGGTCCTGGGTTTGGAGGGTCAGATTTGCTGTGATATGTATTTCCCTACTGATAGTGATGGAGAGAGGGCTGCAATGAGGTGTTGGAGTGTCCCCTGGCACAAAAATTTGATGCCCAATTAGGTTTAGAAATAGTGACAAAGAGTTGATGCCCAATTAGGTTGAGATAAAGCTCTTCTCTGTAAACCTCAATTACCTGTGATGCCTTATGACATTCAGCGTTTACAAAGTATAATTACACAATAGTGTCTGACATTTAACGTCTATGGATAATTTAAAAGACTTCTACTTCAAAAGCGCTGCTCATGAGCAACAGTAATCACTTCAATTAGCTTGGCACCATTACAATGTAACAAGACCATTTGACTGCCTATTAGAACCAGCCAAGCTCTTCAAGTGTGTTAATTTAGCAGTCATTGCTAATTTCTGGGCTTTGCTGCATTTGCATAGGAAAACATAGCCCTGTTAGCCAGAAAGGGAGTTTCATTCCTGCAGCAACTTCCTATTCTTAGTGAGGTTTTTATGCTGTTGTTGTTTTCACACAGAAGTATATTTCAAATAGCAAACTATTAAGAGAAAGAGGGGTTTGATTCACCAAGGGTCTCTTTCAGGATCTAGGTCTTAATTATTAATATAGTTTTCAAGTTGGTTTTTTTTAAGCTGCTCTAGACAAGAGATCCCTGGATTAAAAAATAAGGGGGAAAAAAAATTCTCTATCCCTTCCGTGACTCCTTTATGCAGTATTAAGGATTTATCCTGGGAGGACTATGAGGTATCTTCAGGCATTTCCTGGAGTTCATTGAGGCTTTGTTTAAATATACCAGCCAGTCAAGGTCCTCACCATGTATTATGGGGACAGGGACCAGATAGGGTGTTACATCATCACAGATGCTTCTCTCTTTTCAACCGCTTAATATGTAGTATGATATTCTGCAGAAGCAGGAAACCTCTGTAAAGTGGAAGAGTTCTCCAGGGACCAATCTTACCAGCTTAGTAATTCCCTTTAAACAATTGGGACTAATCAAAGGACAGAAGTGGAAAGAAAAGACCTATTTGTGCCTCTACCTGAGAGTAGGTAGACTAGGATGGCTATGAGAAACCAGCAAAAGCTGGAAGTTCAAATCCTATAAAACGATAATTCCCAAATAAATATTTTGAAAAAGACTTTCATAAAACCCAAAACCAAAACCAGACAAGATGAGGGCTAGTCCTCCTCCTGAAAAATCTCAGCGGAGATGCTGCAATGCACATGAATATAAATTGTACAACCCGTTTATCATTTGGCAGACTTAAGCAGTGAGTGGTCAGCATGTGTAGCCCTGCCATAAACTCAAATGTGTTTTGTCGCTGGCTTAAGGGAAATTTCATAATGTCTTCTGCCTTCCATTACACTGATGATCTTTTTTTAAAATGCTACTGAGGCATCACTTCTGTAAGGTAATATAAATATAGCCTTTACTTATAACACTTAGTATTTCTGCAATACAGATGGTAAATTAACTCAAATACAATGAAGCAAATGCCTACAACAAGAAAGTTCCTGACAAAGGTATATCCAAAAAAAAGAAGCATTCTCCCCTCGTGTAAGTCTAGTGGGGTTTTACTAACTTGACCCTAATGACAACAGTAGTCCAAAATATACTTGCAACACCTAAATTCATTGAAATCTGATCTCTTGGAGAGTACCAGAGAATTACAGTGGAGTCTAGGCTGAATATGAGCCAAAAATATGCTCTCACCGCAAAATAAGACAAACCTCATAGACACTACATTTGGACTTTGGCCAGCAGTTGGAGGAAAATTATTATACTTTTTCTTTGGCACTGCTAATTTGGGACCAGCAATATTGTGTTCAACTTTGGTACCATTTTCTCCATATTTTAAATCAGTGACTATATTTTTAAGAAAATAATCTTGAAGATAAATGCTGAAGTGACCTAAACCTTTCATCTGTGTATCTCTGGTCTGGAAGGCTTACAAACCCCCCCTAATTTTCTCATATGACTTCTTGAACTTCCTGCTCCAAGCTAATGTATATCAAATGTATATGACAAAGTTTTTCTATGTCTTTCTAATAGAAGCTACAAAGATTACAAAAAAATGTGAATGAAAGTAATTTAGTTTCCACAGGCTTCTGTGATGAAACCCCTACCACTTTAATGCATCAGTAACCATTCCTTATAGTCAGATGGGAATCACACCACTAATGAGCTAAATACTTGATGACTTGAAGGTAGAAGGACTGAAAGGCACATCATTATATAGCTGCTTTTAGAAAATGAGGTGAGTTCAAAATCCTGACCATGTGTTAATAGGAGCAAGCAATTACCTCCATGTGATAATAGAGAAATAAGGGGAAGTGTTAGTTAAAATTGCCTTGAAGTGGCCAGGTGGAGATCTCAGGCAGAATTTGGTGAAAGAAGTTTCATGCAACATTTTCCCTTCATATTAATTTACCCCCTCAACCACAGTAAAACTGAGCTGTGTGTGTTTGTACATTTCAAGAAGCTTACATTAATTTCTATCTTATTTTCAAAGATACCAGAAAACTTTAAAAAAAGTTCCAAATACATTACAGGTGTAGCGTACATGAAAATTACATAATAAGATAATGCAGGTCAAGGAAGATTTGATTCATGGATACCACAACATCTTGACACATGTAATTTTGCACCAGTATAATATTTTTGTCATTTCCCAAAAATGGTAGGCACCAGCAACTCTCAAGATCAGCCTTAAAGCACAGTACTAACATAAACTTAGTGCAACATCAAATAGTATTCATCTGGAAATTCCTTCCGTATAAAGGAAGTTCTTTAGCTTTCCAGAGCTGCAGAAACTCTTTGTTATTCTACCTTCAGCATTAAATGTAAGATATGCAAGCAGAGGAAAAGGGAACACGACTAGATCTCTACTTGTGTTACAGTGATCCTTTTGCTGACTGACCAGTAAATCCATAAACACACACAAAGAGCCAGAGCTTTTGTAAATTGGAAAAGATGCCACCTCTGATCTTGTCTAGGATTAAATAGGAAAAGAATAAAAGTGGACACTTTTGCTTCCAGTTCTCTAGTGTAACAACAAATACAGCCTGCACAATTTGCAAATACCACAGCCACCAAGAGGATTTCAGACCAAATTTTCGGCCTTCACTTCCTTCATTTATTCTTTTGTAAACTAATGCAATTCAAAGACAGAAAATACAGAAAAATGAAAAAACATATAATCAGCTTTATTGTACTTTTCATAGAAACAATCAGACCAATATGTTTTCATTCTTTAATTCACAAAGAAAAAAAACAAGAGAGAGAAATTTATTATATACACAAGCAGGAAATCAGACTGGTGAATTTATAAGGAGAAAAGAAAATACCAGCATAAACCTGATTCATCAGCAAAGCTCCTGTGAGAAAAGGGCACATGACATATCTGTTCAATATTGGAAAATCTTCTTTAATTTACTCACTCTAACAACTCCCTCAAACTTGCATCTTTTATAAGAGACAAGGCTCATCAGAACATCATTTCACAAATTCTTCTACGGCCCTTCTGGTGTTATTTCTTACAATAAACTGGTCAGTATATGATTACTCTTTACAGCACAATTTTCATGGAGTCATATGCTCATTTCAAGGTCATGCTCACTGTGCTCTCCTGAGGTAATTTGTTCGATGCAGAAGGGGCCTCTGTTTTTCTTGTGGTCCTTGTGTTCACACTTCCAGAACCTCATCTCATCTGTGTAGCAGCTTTCTCATTCTGCAGCCATTTCCAGCCTGACTTCTCAAAGCTCTCTGTGGACTTTATGAACTTCTGCCACCTCACCTCTTCCTGGCCTTCAGAAGTGGGTGAAGCAGAACAGCCAGAATGAGTATTCTGACTGGTGCTGCACTATAACACCTGAAAGAGAACTAAGAAATGCACCCAGACCACAAAAATCTTATGCTTTGTTGAACAGAGTGGAAGAGATTTTGATGAAACTCTGTACTCAATGAACTTTTTCCTTCCAGCTCACACCATAGGTGAAGGTGGTTCACTGGATATTGTGTTCAAAGGTTTTGCATGTCTGTAAAAAAAGGATGCCAAAAGACCAGAGGAACAAGGAGCAACGGGAGGAAGAAAGCCAAAACACTAGACACAGCCATGGTAGCAATAGCAATGTGACCCTGAAAGAACTGACAAAGATCAAGCTTTGGGACTGAACAATGGTTAGGAAGGTGAAAAAGTGGTAAGCAAAGAGCCATAAGCTCCTGCTATGCAGCTCCTACTCTACCAAGGGAAACAGAACTTTTATGTTCTTTTCAAATAGGCATAACAATATGTGTAACAAAAGTACCTGATCTACCTGGAGTTTCTCCCATTAGTGTTTTTCCCAAATTCTAACCTTTAGCTATCCAGAAAGCAACCACACTCCAATGTAAATCATCATATCACTAAAGATTATAGCACAAGCCAAAATCTTCTCTCCCATTTTCATGGGAATGATACTGCAGGGGAAGACTAGTATCTCAGCTCAAATTAAACACCTTTCTCCTGTTACTCTCTCCAGACACCCATTACTTTCTCTTTCTCTTGTTTTTTCTTACTCCTATCACTCCAGCATATAATTGCTGAAGGGGCTCAGACTCTTTGGCACTTGAGGGTCCCAGACCTCCTCTTCAGGACTTTACATGACTGCTTCTAAGGAAACTTTTAATTTTCTCCTCAGTGTACCTAATTCCTCACCAAGCCACCAGAACCATCCATACATCTCATACAACATGGGGATCTTACACCAGGTAAGTGGGAGATGGTTGTATATTATAGCTAAGGGAAGGAAATAGCAATCCCAATTTTCAATTTATTCTTCCTAAATAAGAACAGAGCCATTTCCTTCTGCAGCCAGGATGTGAAGAGGGGTGGCAACCTAAAACCAACACCCACCCTTTGACTGTCCCCATACACTGCCCTTTTACTCAGTGTTACCTGATGTAACATTTGTTCCTCTTGCAAAGGTCACAGACACAAAAATATTCAGGGGCCCCAGAATCACAGTGGAAACATTTCTGTGAAAGACAGTGCCATATTTCTTATCCTGAGCAGCTGAGCTGTCCCCAGCACTGGGATAAAGAGGAAAGTATTAGGCAATTGGCACCAGCTGATTGATTGCTCTAGGGTCATATCTAACACCTGACTGGTCTGATAAAATGTGAACTTTTACATCCATAAAATCAGCACCAAGAACGATGGCAGTGAACAGTGCAGCTAAACCAAATTTTCTGTCTCTCTCTAGATTCATCCTGCATGTGGTTGTGGGTAGCCCAGTAACAAGTCCCAGTAACAAGTAACATGTGGAAGATTTTACCACCATTCTCCTATCCAAAGTTCAAACCACATGACTACAAAATTAAGAAAGTGTGAAACAAAACCTCTCAAGCTGGTAATAGCCAGTGTTAATTTACTGGCTCCCACTCTGTTAAAGCCTTTTCAGCAGCAGACTGGAGAGAAGAGCTGTCTTGTTCTTGCCTGCAGCAGTGTTTTGATGAGCTGAAGCTTTATCTACGATGACAAGACAGTAGTGAGCAAGTGTCAGAGCATTTTTATTCAGATCTCCACCACACCTTTGCAATGCTTCCTGCACCTCTGGGGACTACAACAGGGAGAAAAGAAAACAACCCAGATAATAAAACATGCTACTCTGACTTTTCACCCAACTTTGGTTAAACCTCTAGCAGCCAGAAGATACCATCAGATTAGGCAAAATGATATGACCTCCCCCCTCTCAGAAAGAAAGACCTGAACCTAAAGTTCTATACACATCTCAGGAGGTGGGTGAAGGGGATGGTGCTTATGTGCAAGAGCCAAAGAGGGAGATAATACAGCCTATGCTGCCACTCCTCTCCAAAATAAGAAATAATCAAGCAAGGAATAAAATACATGTGAAGGGAATTGATTTAATTTAATCACCAGAAGTAAGTTGTAAAATCACTTCTTCACGTCATGTCAAATGAAATATTCAATGATTCTCAAGCCCTCTCCTGTTCTTTCAGCTGAGGAGACACAGGGCATCTTTGTCAGCAGAGGCAGCTGTTCAGGAGGCTGAGGCAGACCTGCCATCTGTCCACAGCTGATCAGCTCATCCCTGATGCGGGTGAATATGCCCTCAGAGAGTGGGAGAGGTGAAAAATCAATGCACTGGCTTTACACCAAGCAAACCTGAACCACATTTTAAGAGACAAGACACAGTACAGAGACAGGTACAAAACTGAGAAGTACTTTACAGTCAGTGAGCAAAAACCTGTAAGAATGAAGTTCCTACCTTAAATGCAAGCAATTTCTCCTCCAGTCCTTGTTGAAAGGATTGGCAATTCAAGGGAAACTGACTTAATACAATTGTAATAATTTACCCAAAAAAAAAGAAAGCACTACCAGAGCAAATCAGTACTTCATTATATTCCTATTCTTCCAAGCTCACTTTACTTGAGAGAAAAGCAGCACACGATGAGCTGTTTTTTACTTTCTAGCCTTCACTCAAGACACTTTTTCAGAGAACAACCACATATCAAAGGATCCTATAACGTGCATCATTTAAGCATCAACATAAGATGTCCCAGCACACCCAGTAGTCCAGTACATCTTACATGTGTGTTGCAGATAACATGATTTTAGTTTATGTCTCACTACATATGCCACTGCACACAAGGTAGGATATTTCAAGGGATTTCAAATCCCTTAATAAATAGGCATTGTCAAAGTGTTATTTTAGAATGGTATAAATATATTCTCTATTTCAATATTCTGTTTCTTAAAGATACACAAAATGGTTAAGAACACACTGTACTGCATAACCTACCACATGATTATTATGAAATCTCAAAAAGTCTCACACAAAAAGAAGTTGAATTCCTTTAAACTGTTCCTCATTGTAAATATTAATATATAATCACAGCTAGGGTCCATTCCATCTGTCATGCTATGAGATTGACGTTTCATGTGTGAATGCACTTTTTTTTTGTCTTATGACAATGGTAAGAAATTATAAAATTCCAATTTAACATAACAAGCAAAAAATATTTTAAGTAGCATAGAGTGATATTTAAAACAATATTGTTTGTAAAGTTGCTCTTACACTAGCTATTCCAGAGGCAAGTGTCTGTCTGAAGCTTCTGTTTGTCTCCCTCCTGACAGCAAGACCCAGATTTCTTGCCCCATGTTCTCCGCTTGTAAAAATCTGCAATTACACTTTGTCCTTAGCTACGGGTGAAAAAAGAGCTTAGTGCTGTAACCCTCAGTGACGTTTATCTCTGTTGGACAGCTGGTGGTCCTGTTTAAGAAATGCACAGATATCAAGGGTCTCATGCTTGACTAATTAGTTGACAACTGAAATTCAGGGTTGGAGACCTCTAAGGATAATCCCTTCCTATATGCAAACATACAGGGTGATGAAAACTTCAAGACCACTCGAAAAAGGAAAGGCCTTGGATTCATTCTGGACAGTTTCCTTAAAATGTGAATTCAAGGGTAAGAATCAAAAGATCTGGAAATCAGGTCAGTGGCAAGCTCCTAGTGTCCAGCTGAATGACAAGAATTTAACAGTTTGCTTTCAGGAAAGAAGCCAGACCTCACAGCCCAGTAGCAGTGCTCCCAAGTGGAGGTAGAGCGCTGACCCATCTGAGCCATGTGTTGTCCAGCTGGGTCAGAACACAAAGTCCAAGTTAATGTGTTATCCTGCTCCTGAATCTTAGCAGCCCTAAAAGTAATGTATGTCCTATTCTTAAGTTGTCCAATATTAGCACCAGGAAGTTTTCAGGTGAATAATTCTTCTGAAGTATGCACTATCATTAGTTGTTGCAGTTCTGAATATTCTTGTTAGCTATCAGTGTCCTACCCTTTGTTCTCATTCATATTAACTTTGGTTTCAACGTCATCTTTATAGCAAGGAGTTCACAGTTTTAATTAACACAGTATGAAAAGACATTTCCTTCGCTTTGTTCTGAGCCCACGGTAGAATTCAGCTGTAATGAGTCAACTCTTAACCTGCATTTCCTAAAACACTAGATTTTGTCTTCATTTCTAAATACATAATTCTAGAATCGGCTTCAGACAGGTGAATCTCAAATCCAATTCATCCATATTCAATCTCTGCAGTCAAGAGATTAAAAGGAAACTCCTTGTCCTCTCTCTGATTTTACCGCTCAGACATTGCTACAAGAAAGACCAATGGACTTTAGAGTGATTTTCCCCTTGGATTTTGTTCCCACTTTTCCGTTCCCACAGCCTTACCCAGGCCAAAAATAAAGAGTGAAGTGGAAGTGACATCTTCCCTGACTTCAGTCAATCAACTACAGAACAGCTTATGACAAAAGAGATACTATTTGGCTATGTAGACAAGACACTATTTATCTCATTAGAGAGCTTTTCTGGTTTAGACTATGCGAGGCAGAAGAAGCAAAGCCAGTACAGCTGCAGGCAAGGATCAGAATTTTCCCCAACTCACATCCCAGCTAACAGCCATAGGTCTGCCCACTTCTGTGTGTCCATACGTCCACCATCTCCAGCTCCAGACTTCCCACTCCCACCAGGAAAACCTGTTAGGCTGGTAGCATTTTTACTATGTTCTGCTGCAGTCATACTTTTCTTGCTGCATTCCTGGATTAAGTGTATTTTAGTCAAGTGTAGGAGTAAATAAAAAACATGGGGATTTTTCTTCTTTCTTTATGTTTAATCCCACCATTTTCACATGTTGATTCTGGTCACTAGATTAAGTGCTACCAAGTGCTACCAAGCAAGTTGTTTAATTACACCTGGATGTCTATAGACAAAGTCCTTGACCAGCCAGATCTGTCATGTCTGTCAATGAAGAGAAATTTCATTTGACTGACACAGATTATTAGTAGTATTGGTATCATTTTAATTACAGTATTACATACATTTTGTAGGCAGATTCTGCCTTACAATGCCTCATCCAGAGCTGAAAATCCTTCAAGAAGCTCTATGTGCGTACATGTGTATGGTGTGTGTGTGTGTGTGTATGTGCAGTACACACACACACACAAACACAAGTGAACTGAATCAATAGCCCTATAACTTCCAAAGGCATCTAGCCACCACAAGCAACAACCTCCTGTCAAAAGGGGAAAGAAATATACAGGCACAGAGTAATCCATGCAAGTCAAGAAAAGCACAGTAAGGTCAGAGGAGGAACAGCCCAAGCGCTGCAGCAGAAGGGAGCCCCGACCTGCTACTGTCTTCTGGACACCCCAGCAAGTGCATCTTGTTGCCTCCAACGGTAGTCCAAGGTGAGAGGCACGAAGTGCTTTCTCAAGCACCACAGCAAGAAATATTACCAGCTCTGTTGCACAGACAGAAAATTAACATGCGTGCTCCCCAGCCTGCCCCAGGCGGATAAACCTGCCGCCTGTCAGCTCGCATCCTCGTAGGCAGGAGATAGCAGCTGGGGCAGCCGCCAGTACACGCTGCCTGACAGCACCCTCTCCAGAGGCCTGATATTATTACAGACCGCACCTCTCTCTCCACACGCTGAATTAACTTGTTCTGACTGTGTGACAGCTCTGACGACTGCCCGCATGGATGCAAGAAGCCGGGGTCACATGCTGTTGCGTGCATGGCCTGTCACCAGCCGTGCCACTAAAACCAGACAAAACCTTGTCAAGGGAGATAAACTCCTCCAGAGGCAGAGGTAAGCAACTCATCTCATGGCACAGCTTGAGAGGGTTTTGATCAAGTTCAAGGAGAGTATCCTCTGACAGGGGAGCTGGGTGCAGGCAGGAAGGCACACACACGTGCTGGAGCACACGCATGCTTGCACACATGTAAAGAAAAAAGCAAAGGCAGACCAGTTCAGCTGATGGAGCACAGGCAGGAATGCTGGTGGGGGCACAGCTTGCTGTCAGCAGTCTCATGATAAAAGGGGCAAAGGAAAAAACTGCCAATTCTCCCTGCAAAATGACATCAAAAGGGAAGAAAAAAAAAAATCATGTCCTCCCACTTTGAGGTTCTGGAGTTCTGGATGTGCCCAAAAATTAAGCCAGGGAGGAGAGAAAGTGAGTTTGCAAAGAAAAATGCCCTGTTAAATTCAGCAGTTAGCTTCTGCTCCAGAAGACACCTCTGCTTATGGCACACCTGGCACAGCCTTGTAAACCCAGCTGAAAAACTGCTTAATATTAAACTCTTTTCTTCACCTTTCTTCATGAGCCTTTATCCTAAACATGAAGCCCACAGGCAATTACAATAACAGTACTTTCAAAGAGCTCCTGCAGAGTACTCCCTGCTCTGCATCTCAGTGAGCTGTACTCCAAGATAAGGAAAGAGTGGTGGGGCTAAAAAACCCACTGTTTGTTACCTTTTGATTTGAACTACAGAAAATTTCCATTCTACTTGCTCTTCACCCTAAAATACCAAGGAAATGTGTTCATTCCCTGTATTATTAGCCACAAAAATACTAGGTGTCTGAGAGATACAAGGTTTTTTACTATTCAAATGAAAACACTCAGTTTACCAATCATGTTTGATCAGTATCTATGGAAAGCAGTTACTGGAAATAATGTACACTTTGGAAGTCATATTTAGTCCAGATGTGGCCTCTCTGTTTCATATTTCTGCCATCACGCAAAGAAGCCTCCCCATCGTCTAAACACCTAAGTAAACAGAAGCTTCTACTGCTGTGCATTACCAGCATAGCACAAAACAACTGGAATATGCTGCTTTGGCCCACTGACTTTGCTAGCAAAGGGAAAACAGAGGCTTACAATGGGTAGTGTGTTATTTTACAATTTTTTTTTTTCTTTTTATGAGCTCTGCAATCAGAACTTACCCATGGGAAGGGTGTTAGCACAATCCAGAGTAAATGAAACATTATTTTACGTCTTCATCCCATAAGTAATAAAAAAATAAGTTTAAATGGACACTAAGTAACATGTTAAAAAAGCAACCTTTGATGCAATTAACATGTAAGTATCAGGGAAGTGTGTCACTTAGAGACAACTGGTTGTAAGAGAGGATTTCTACATCTTTAGTCCCAGGCCAGCAGTGATCAAATGTTACCTTTTTTTTCTTTTTTTTTTTTTCCTTTTCTGTAGCTCCTGTATGGAAACAGGTGCTGGTCTTATTCCCAAAAAAATATAGGAAAATCTACTCAGTTGGGATACATTCTAGCACTAACAGGATCCTGGCTACAACTTCCTCCTAGAAGCAATGACAGTGGGATGGCACAGGTTTACTTTGCTTTTGTCTGTGCCATAGTCTTTTCTGCAAACCTCCAAAACAAGAAAACTTTCAAAGCTTTAACTTCCTTAAAATATCAAAATGTCATTGAGCAAGTAATAAGCCACTTTCTGCTTATTTTAAAAACCATATTTGGCACCATAAACCTTGTATTTTTTTGAAATGAGTGGAATGTTTCTTTGACAGTTGGTGGTTTTTTAAAAGCTTAGCATGTAAGGAAGCAAACTAACATTGGTGACCATCTGCACAGAATCACCTGGAGTAAAATATTTTCAGGGTAATACTGAAGATAGTATAGTACAGGCACTCCTAACAGCAACAAGTATGAACCAAAATCCAGACACAAAGATCCCAAAAACCTGAAGGGTTTTTTCTGTTGGAGCTCTATATGTTTGATTTTACAGAAGGATCTTAAGAGAACAATCCCCTGTTGCTTAGCAAATGGCAACCTCAGGCTAATGGCTAGCCACAACTTAGAATGAAAGAAAAGAAAATGAGAATTAAACTACTTTTTTATGCCTATTCATTCTATTCATTCACAGGAAGCCTGTGATTTTCAGAGGAAAGTCTGATGAGCAGTGAGTCAAGAGTTACAGAAGTGGAGGATCCTGTTAGCATATTTTTTTTCACTTCTTTTTCTAGGTATTTTGTTCCATAGGCTTAATGAATTGTCTTTCATATTTTTAAGTCACCTCTCATTCATCATGCCTATCCAATAGAAGAAGCATAATTTTCCATTGACCTCTTCAATTTTGACAATCGTCAGGCTTCTTCTAGAGTATAATATTCATTTTTATTTTGAGAGAAAAAAATTAGCAAAGTTATGTTCCTTAAGATCATGTAATGAAAATCCTTTAAAGCATGGGAACACAAGCATATCTGGCTGAGAACAGTGTAACCAAAACCAACTCACTACCTTCTTCTGTCAGTTTATCAATTTGGAATAATCATGATACTCCTGATCTTTATTTAGTACTGAAGTGATACAGAGTGTCTGGTCTGTAGGACAGGTTTAGCACATCGTGTTTCATACAGATAGGAGAGGTTTAGCACATCGTGTTTCATACAGGGAGACTTGTTCTCAGAGACATATATATCTTTTTCATCTCTCCTAGTCATTAGTTGGGGATTGTTCTCTCCTACACTTCAGGTTCAAAAATAACTTAAGATTTTTACCCACCAAGGGAATGGTCTCCCTGCCACCAAACAGTGACTAATTATCAGGTTATCACTGTCTTTAATTGCCAACAATCAATAAAGTACAATAAATAATAATAAACATGCATAATAAAATACTGTACAGCCTTAATGTCTAATGCTGGAACTATGACAGAACTCCGATCAGCCACTTTGTCTCACCTACCATGGTTTGCAGATAGAATATACCTCTTGCTTTTTAGTGTTTGCAACTTTAGAGGCTGTTGACAGAAGCAACTGAGAACTGCTGTAGCAATAGTACCATGCAACACACTGTCTGTGATCTGAAGACTTATATGTTAGCCTCCTAACAGGACATTGTTAGCACATGATAATGACAGTTCAGTGCGTTTGTAAACATCAGCTTTTATACCTAACTCAGAAGAAGCTGGTACACAAATACATTGCAAAAGAAGCCAATCACTCAAAAGAAAAAAAAACACCTGGAAGAATATGCCACTTCTGGATGCCAGTGACAGGAGTAATACTATCCAGGTTCTTCACTTTTAACTGAGGGTTAGTGCAGCTCTCCTAGAATATGACTGTTCCTTGCAGCTTGAGGAATGAAAAATCCCAATTCCATTTTCATTTCCATTTCTCATTGCACTGCTTCTGGCTGAGATGGAGTTCATCTTCTTCAGAGCAGCCCAGAAAATGCTGCGTTCCTGACTTGTGCTGAAAGCAGTCCTGATAACACACCAATGCTTCAGCTACTGGTGAACGGTGCTTGCGCAGTGCTGAGGCTTTCTCTGCTTCTCATCCTCCCTGTGCCTTCCAAGTGAGCAGGATCGGGATGGGCAAGTGGCTGGGAGGGGACACAGATGGCACAGTTGACCCCAGCTGGACAAGGAGATGCCCCATGGTGCTCAGCAAGTTCCAGGAGGGAGGCAGAAGGAAGAGTTGGGTTTATGGCATCTGCGTTCCCAAGGCAAGGTGTGCTGAGGCCCTGCTTCCTGGGGAGTGGCCGGGCACCTGCTTGCCCAGGGGAATCCCTTGTCCTCCTTTACCTGCCTGTGCAGCTTTTGCTTCACTGGTTAAACTGTCTGTACCTTCCTTCATGAGTCTTCTCCCTTTCCTTGTATTTTGTTCCTGCCTGGCAGAAGAGGGGAGTGAGGGAGTGGCTGGAGTGTTGTTTGGCTGATGGCTGGAGCCAACCCACCACATATGTACACATGTCCTCTTTCTTTCCAGCACAAGCTCCTAATAACTGTAGAAATCACTTAGAACAAATCAAAGATAATCATTATGGTTCCAATATATTATTTGCATCTCTTTTAAAACCCATATATATGTAGTAGAACTCTGAACACGTATCTGTTGCTCACAGTCAGAAACATTTCTCACAGACTGATTAAGTGGACACCTTTTTCTTAATACCTTTTTTTGTAATTCAAATATCTTACTATTAATTATCATCCAGAAAAGCCATCAGTAAGGTAAACTATGTTCTTGGCACTGGACACAGAAAATGGAAAGTTTACTGCACTGTATCTTTCTATCTGTGTCCTGGAAGAGTTCATAGGAAATGTGGAGAAGGCACCATAGTTAATTATTGTGTTTATCCCAGTTTCTAGCATGAGGGAAGGCATCCCAGACATAGAACCTACCTAAAGTGCTGCTGTTCTGCTTCTGTGTCCACATAACCCTTGGCCTTTGTTTTGATTCTGTGAACATATTTTGAAATATGGCTTCCACACCCAACCACGTTCATTATGCAAATAAATTTGATATAAAATTGCTTTTATTAAAACTGTGATATTCACATCTTCCAGGTAGTGGTACACAATTACTCAACCACAATTACACTGTTAGGACTGTAAGCAATGTAGAATGTAGATGCTTTAATTGCGATTTGAGGTGTTACTTCAAACCTGCAAGTGGGGGCATCTCTACATGACCAGTTACTGCAGAGCAAGAGTGGGCTGCTGTGCCTCAGCTGCTCACCATGGAGATCCCTCTGTGACAGTTTCAGAGAGCGTAGAACAGTATTTGATACAGACTAAAGTTCTTCTTGCTGTTCTGGACAGTTGCATCCTGACTCAGCCACAAAACGTCCCAGAGCTGCTAAAAGAGGGAAAATAAGATTAATAGTTGGTGTACCTACTTGGTTGTTTGCATCTTCCCATATATCAAACCTCTGGGTTATGTTACACTGTTAACTTTCTACAAATCTTCTGACCCAAAAGGGTGTTTCCCAAGTGCCCTATTAAAAGAACTTCACAAGATTCTTGCTGCTCTGGTTCCACTGTGTGTTTCATTTCACTTGGGGAAGGGCAATCTCACCAAGGGTTAATTCTCTTTGTTATCTCAGTGAGCCATAACCTGAAAACCACTACCAAGGTGTCCACAGCTGCAGTATCTTGGCAAGAATTCTTTTTCAGCATATTTTCAGTATGAATGCTTTGTATGGTAATATATGACCACTGTGTTGTCATCTGCAGTAACCTAATCAGTATGGATGCACTCAAGTTCATTTTGTAATTGTACTTGCCAACACATGGTTTTATGAACATAGACTATAAAGCAATTAAGAAACATATAAAAATAAAACTTCTGACATTTTTACTCATACTAAAGGCTCCTAAACATGTATGTTTCATTGGATTATGTTACAAGTTTACGTATTTCAGGGTTCCCAGAAGGACACATGAATCTAAAAAAATGCCATAATTTAATTATCCCTATTAATGAAATTCTCTAGACTTCAATCACCATGGAGCTTTATGGTGAACTTCTGAATATCAAAATTTCTTTTGCACAGCTGAGCTTTATTCAGAATCTGGCCTTGATGAGACTCATTTCAGTATATTAGGCTGAGTTAAGGTATGAGAATTTTAGATCATTAAAAAAGGAAGTGTATTGAAAAAGAAAGTAATTGTTACACCATTGAATGCTGGCATAAAGAATTCCTAGCACGAAATGGTTAAGTTTGCTCTTGTTATAAACTGTTATAGAAAAATACCACAGTGTCCAAGTGAACTTAATATTTGGTGGCATCCAAGCTATTTGAGGCTCAATAAGTACAAGTGCAAACTTAGTATAATAAAATAAATGGTCATCATGGTTTAAGCCCAGCTGGAGATTAAGCACCACGCAGCCACTTGCTCAGACCCCCTGTTTCTGCACACACCCCAGTGGAATGGGAAGAAGAATTGAAGTAAAACTTGCATGTTGAGATAAGGACAGTTTAATTACTGAAAATAAAGTAAAATACAATAATAACAGTAAATTATAATAATTATTATATTAAAAAATAACAAAAAAGTGACACACAATGCAACTGCTCACCACCCACTGACTAATGCCAGGCCCTACTTCCCAAACACAGATCAGCCCTCCTGTCCAGGTAACTCCCCCAGTTTACATTCTNGACCCCCTGTTTCTGCACACACCCCAGTGGAATGGGAAGAAGAATTGAAGTAAAACTTGCATGTTGAGATAAGGACAGTTTAATTACTGAAAATAAAGTAAAATACAATAATAACAGTAAATTATAATAATTATTATATTAAAAAATAACAAAAAAGTGACACACAATGCAACTGCTCACCACCCACTGACTAATGCCAGGCCCTACTTCCCAAACACAGATCAGCCCTCCTGTCCAGGTAACTCCCCCAGTTTACATTCTGGGCCTGACATTCAGTGGTGTGGAATATCCCTTTGGTGAGTTCAGGCCACCTGTCCCAGCTGTGCTCCCTCCCAGTTTCTTTTGTGTATATCCTCACTGGCAGAGCATGAGACAAGGAAAAAGGAGTCCTTGACTCAGGATAAACACAGCTGAGCAAAACCCAAAACATCAGTGTGTTATCAACACCATTCTCATTCTGAATCCAAAACACAGAATTGTAGCAGCTGCTGAGAAGAAATTAACTCTACCCTGGCTGAGACCAGAACAACGGTTAAACAATTCCAGTTGTTTTTTATGTTTGTGAAAGGAGACCCTTCCTATCCTCCAAAAAGAAGAGAGAAGAAAAGCTCACAATAATGTACACACATACACAAACACCTCCTACTTCAAAACAGAGATATATGCCAGTATTACATTCATATCTGTACAGAATATTCAATTTTCTACCAATTTTAAGATAAGAGATAGGAAAAAGCTGTCTAACAAATACCTTTTACAAAAAGAAGACAGGAGAGTTCTGCTCTTTTTCATAGTAATCATATTTCTGGAACCTTACACTGCTTTAGTTGTTTTGGAGCTGTGTATCACAGTCAGCAGCAAAGTCCCCTTTCCTCCTGTGCTTACACTATTATGCATGTGCAATTCATAAAATATTTACATGTGTTGCCTCTTTTTTTGTTTTGGAAAGCAAAATAAAGATAAACCATAAATTTCCTCAACAGCATGTGTATGCAGAAACACATATGTGAGGTAGGGTAATTAGTTTATCTTTTATCACCTTTTTGGTAAATTAGGGGCCCTCTCATTACATCTTCATTATGTCAGAAATTATCTGATACCAAATGTTGCTTCCACCATCTTTCCACTACTTTTCTTCTTTTTCTTCTCTTCCTGTCTGCGCTCCTTCTTTCCTTAGCTTTTTAATAGCTTATAACCCTTCCCTGTTGCATACTGGCTGAGAAAGCTCTTTCAAGTCCCTGGTGCAAATCAACAAGTTATAGTGATTTATAAAAATAAGACTGTCATCATTATTGTTCGATTATTGCTGTGTCTGAGGAAAGATTCTTCAAGTGCTGGAGATGTCTTCACTAATATTTATAATCTGCACTGAACAGTGTTAATGAATGAGTGGGTGTACATTCTGCTGAAATGCAGTGGTATTTGATTTATACTAAGTCCAGGTCTGATTGTTAAAGCTAAATCCATTAAACTGTCTCTTAGATCTGCCTTAATGTACTTCCCTGCATACAATAGAGTTTAAACATTACTTAGCTTTTCATTATTGGTTGAATATTTGTCTTTATCAGATCATTCTATGATAAATGGGACTTGGGATATTTTGAAAAATAGCAGTTTATTAAAGCTTCACTTGTCAGAAAAAAAAAAACCTAAAAAACTTACCAGCACATTTGCTAAAAAATAATCAGTTGATGCTAAAAGTGTAAGAAGAAATTCAAAATATTAAACCCTAGTTCATAAAACCGAGATGCTCAAGGAAGAAATTCACATTTCATCTTGGGGAAAAGAAATTCACAAACAGTTTTCATTTGGAAGGAAAAAATACGCTTTGTTTACCTAAGCTGTCACCTTCTAAGTGTCTCCAAGGGGAGAGTTTCTTCCTCTAGCTCAAAATTGCTCTCTCCTTAGAAGAAAAAAAAAAAAAGCCATTAAACAGAAGTGTAAATGGGAAAGACAGAGTAGGGAGAACATGGAGAACATGTAGGAAATCATCAGCTTCCAGTTCAGGTTAGGCATTTCTGCAAAGGCCAGTGAGTACTAAATACACAGACTGACTACAGCATTTCTTCTCATCTACAAGTTTTCCATTCACAGTACATACAAAGCCAGCCCAGGACTGACAAGTCAGTCTGGGTTATATCTCTGATACTGTCTCCATGCAACACTTCTGTTTTTCTTACCTGTTATTGACTACAATCAGAGAGTTTCTCCATCACATTTCATCTATTCTTTTCAATTCATTTTGCTCAGGAAGTAAAACCTCAGTAAAGCCTTGTAGGCTTGATTTTATCTTAAGAGGAGTGGTCAGCCATTTCACAGAATGCAGGAGATAATCTTCTACAGGTAGATAATCCTTCTTTTTTGGTGCAGAAGACATTTAACAGTGTAGGTCCTCTCCTTATATTCCCACTGTTCTTCTAGACACATATTTAACTTTCAAAATTTCTTTCAAGCCATCCTCTTCTCAAACATCCTTGGCTCTGATATTCTAACCATCTCCTCTCCCCCCCTGCATTTTCTTGCCTAAACTTGCAGAGCTTCTTCACCAACTACCAAATACCAAAGAGTTCTGTACAGGGGGCTGGGGGGTTGTGCATAGTAATACATTATTACCTGCCTGCCACATGCATTAAATAAATTAATTTCACAATCTAGTGCTGTCACTGCTGTGCATGACATGTTAGAGTAAGAGTTGTGCCTTTCCAACAATGCAAGATCACTAGAAGCACAAGTTTATCAGCTCCCTGAGGGTTTCATCTTTCTAAGGATTCAGAAAACCCACATGGTATGTGGAACACTAGAGCTAAAAATTGTCAGTCTCTGGAAGACCATGCACATGATGGACCCGGGACACATGTCAAAGGGCAGCCCCGGTGCCTCAGAAAGAACAAGACTCTTGTGCAATTTTCACATTGTCCCTCACTTGGAACTCTGTCCAGAAATGCAGCATAGATCCAAGTGTATAAACAGATGTAAATTATTGCAACATATTTGCAGAAGATTTACGAAAGTTCCACAGATTATTTTTGTATTAAGTTTTCAAAATTTCATTCTTCTGTATTCTTATATTCTGATCTCTTTGGAGCCCCAGAACTGAACTCAGTTTTCCACAAATGGTCCTGTCAGCACAGGCACCCTGGGTTTTTTGCCTGTGTAACTATGGACTTGGCCAACATGGAAATATGTCGCTTTGGACTAGCAAAAACCTTTGGATATATTTGAAACCAGTTCTTCCTAAAGTTAGGAGGGAATTTCCTTTAAATCAGTACCTTAAAGCTGGTTGGGATATAAAGGGCTATGAAATCATTTGTCTTTCTGGCTACAAAGAGATTTTCCATTCTTTTAGTGTGTTTCCTTCCCTAGGTCTGACAAAATCAGACCATCTTCAGAGAGGGCACTCATTTTCCTAGCTGGAACAGGTCTTGCTGGCTCCCAGAACTGGCAGGTAAAAGGAATTTCCAAGTGATACAGGTTGTTTATTACAAGCACAAGAGGCTTCTTGCAGATGAATATTGGTTCTTGATAGTACCATGAACCCCGCTATAATCTGTCTCCCAGAGAAGACTGCAAATTCTGCAAAACATGGTGGTGTCTGCTTAGTGGCAATTTAGTGGACAGAACTGATAATTGAATGTAAGATCAGTTCTGGTCACAAAAAAGGTATATGCTAGAATCTGAAAATGTCAGAAAATCCCATGAAAACATCATGCTTTCATAATTAATAACCCTGAGACCTGCTGGTATACTTTTCTTTTGATTCACTTTTTTGATAGGTGTTACAGAAATGCTTATCAAATAAGCTAAATAATATAGGTCACTAGAAGAACATGTACAGAAATGTACAAACATGTTGTGGTACTTTATTTTTCATTGGTTTTTTATTTTATCTCAGCATTTGCAGACTTTTAAACTAAACAATGAAAATAAAATAGAAAAAAGTAAAAAAAAAAACACTTCATCTCCTACTGGGTTCCAAGGCAGGTAATAATTAATTTGTTTTTGTTGTTGTCATTGTTTTGTTTGGGGGTTTTTTGTTTTGTTTTTGCTTCTTGTTTTTAGTTTTTTATTACAAAGAATTATATTTTCTGGGCTTGTTCCAATTAGGAGTGGGGGGAGAAGGCATATGTAATGTCCATATTATACAAAAAACACAGTCGATGCTGACTTTGGACTTTTGGGAACACAACCATTTTCTCCCTGTGTTTGCCTGGCAAGGTTTTAGTAGCAGGAGGGGCTACAGGGGTGTCTTCTGTGAGAAGCTGCCGGAAACTTCCCCCGTGCTGGTCAGAGCCAAAGCCAGATGGCTCCAGGATAGACCTGCTGCTGGCCAAGGCCAAGGCTGAACCCATCAGTGACAGGGGCAGTACCTCTAGAAGGATGTATTTGAGAGAGAGGAAAAAACTTGCTGTGCAGCAGTAGTCAAAAGAGTGAGAATATGTGAGAGGAACAACGCTGTAGACACTCGGAAGTCAGTGCAGAAGGAGGGGGTGGAGGTGCTCCAGGTGCTGGAGCTGAGATTCCCCTGCAGTTGTGGAGCAGTCTGTGGAGGTCCATGGGGTGCACAGATCCACTTGCAGCCCCTGGAGGAGCCCACACAGGAGCAGGTGAATGGAAGCTGTGACACCATGAGAAGCCCATGCTGGAGTGAGGGAAAAATGTGGGGAGTTCTCCTGCTGTGAAGGAAGGAGCAGCAGAGACAATGTGTGATGAACTGACCACAACCACTGTCCTCTGTCCCACTGTGCTGCTAGGAGGAAGGAGGTGAAGAATTCAGCAGTGAAGTTGAGCCCAGGAAGAAGGGAGGAGTGGGAAAAGGGTGTTTTATTTCTCATTACCCAACTCTGACTTGACTGGTAATAAATTTCATTTTTTCCCCACATTTGTTTTGTCCATGACAGAAACTGCTGAGTGATCTGTCCCTATTCTTACCCCGATCCATGAGCATTTTCTTGTATTTTGTCTCCCCTGCCCAGCGGAGGAGGGGAGAGATAGAGCCATTTTGGTGTGCACCTGATGTTCAGATGTGGTTAAACCACCACACTTTTCTAGCTCTGATGGCTGACTTGCTGCATCTTGTTTTTCAGTAGTTAGCACAGAAACTTCACACCAGATACGCCAGAGGATTTTGATGTTCCCACGGCATATTTTTGCCCTGCTGAACCTGCCCCACGTGCCAGATCAGCCTTGCTTAGGTAGTCGTTAGGTTGCATGGCCACCCCAGCCTACCCAAATTTACCACATAATCTGTTAATGAACATACGTCTAGGAAAGCCTCCTCTGAGCAGAGCCCAGATTTTAGAGCTCCACAATTCCATCCTAATTCCCAATTTTAGGATTATTACTATGCCTGTTAAAAAGCAGAGGTATCTGTATGTATCGTCTTTCAGACAAACTGATAGTCAGTGCCTGGTGTGAGAAAAATCAGGTATGTCTTATTACAAGATGCGTGATAGCACTTCTTAAAAAAATTATACCTTTATGAAATTAACTTCTTATTACTAGCAGTAATTTAGATCTGTTTGCAGTACTGTGAATAGAGAAAAGTGAAAGCACAGATGTCAAGAATTAAAATCCAAGCCAAAAAAATTATATAAAACCTGTACTATTCTCTCACCCTTGTAAAAGATTCCTCTAAGGGAATGTCAAGATTCATTAATGAGACAGTGGAAGAAACTTGTTATGACAAGTTATTTTGCCCACAATTAAGTTGCACAGGGAGCCATGTTTGACTTTGGCTGTGCTAATTCCCAGAGAGGTCATGGATTCCCCATCCCTGGAGGTGTTCAAGGCCGGGTTGAATGGGGCTCTGAGCAGCCTGGTCTAGTGGAAGATGTCGCTGCCCATGGCCCTAGATGACTTTAAGGTCCCTTCCAACCGTAACCATTCTGTGAGTCTGTGATCCCATGAATTTGCAGTTATCAATCTGCTGCTCCCACCTAGTGTGCTTCTGTAAGGTCCTTTAGTGTCATGAGTATAAACATGCTGGTGCTTCCGCATCTGGGAGGTGTTTAAAAAAGAAAACATCTTTCTATTAGGTATGCACTTTCTACCTGAACACGCTTGCCATCTTACAGCTTGATCCGGTTTCCAGTGAAGGTAACAGTCTTTCCATTTCAGTGGTAGGCAGAACAGAATTTTAATTATCTTTCTATGGAAAAGAAAACACTTGGGTCTAGTGAGTAATAGGAATACCTCACACGTCTGTGTGCCCTAGAACTCCCACTACAGTAAATTGCCATAATTTGTGTTTCCCCACCGTAAAACTCCACAGAGCATAGTAGTTTTCTTTGCTTTGTGTCGCTGTGCACCTTTAGGGTCTGGACACTACCCAGAGGTAAGCATATTATTAAAATGTACTACAGATAAGAAACAATAGGCCAGCAAACCATCCCATTAAAAGACTGATGATACATTCTGGAAGCCAAGCTTTTAGTGATAAATGTGCTTATTTTAGCTGAATAACTATTTATGATTCGTCATTTTGGTAAAAAGAGGGAATGTTTAATTTGCACTGGAGTTGCACTTCTCAGTTTGGGCAAGAAAAAATTAGTGATTAACGTATTAAAGAGCACAAACAAACACAGAGAACATACCAGACTTTAAGAAATAAATGGACTCTGCCAGTATGTAGTATTTATCATCTTTAAAAAGAAACATATATTCTAGGAAAAAAAAAGCAGTAATGTATTTTTCCTAGTATATATTTCTCCTATGCAGAGTTGAAGACAAAAAAGGAGCCCTCAAGAATACATCCTTTCTCACCAAATACAATATTACGATAAAAATTTAGAAATCAGGTCCTGATGGAGGGAACAGCTGGCAAAGAGTAACTGTCTAACCGGGAATTATGTTCTGCAGAGACTCCTTGAGAAAGAAAAGCAGGACTTGATCCAACATTTCCCATCATGAACTTACCAGTAAATCAACAAGTTCCTGAATGGCTGGCTTTCTTTTTGCTGAATTCAGTCCCACAGGTCCAAGAGCTTTCAAGGATAATTCAATCCTAAATATGCATAGGGACAAAGCTCCTTATGTAGGCTCTGAATAGCTCCATCAAGTCAGTGGAACCAGTACACGAGTGCCTTATATAGTATTATTTACTTTTCATCGTATGCCTGGAGTCTTATGTAACTTTATAAGGAAAACAGGTAGTCTGTCACCAAAAATAATTTCTGGATATATATACAGTCACTTTGCTTGCAGCAATGTCTTATCAGTGCTGTACAACTGTCCTTAGACACTGCTTTAGTAATCTAGGGTGTTGTGCATTAGATTGGGAAAATAGTCATTAAAAGTGTCTACAAGTACTATATCCAAGCCTGAAAAATAGATCTGAATTTACATTCCCTGTGTGTTAGTTTCTCGTACAGCATCTAACAAATAGACATAGCCCTATTCTCCCTTATATTTTGTCTTGGTGTAGCTCAGCTAATTTAATTAGCTAACAGAATGTCTGCGTATAGTGTTAGACATTAATTTTTCCTCAGATGTACAGAATGAGTTACAAGAGACCAGACTCACTGAAACAGTAAGCCCTAGGGACATATAGGACAACACCTGCAAAAGCATACAGATTTCTAGTTCCTGCTAGGTCACTGAATCTCAGTGTCTTCAGTTAAAGCTGGCCATTTAAACACTTCTGTATTTTGGTGCCACATCAGCTGCAAGTACACACAAACTTTCACTGTGATCAACTAAGCTGTCTTAGCCCACTGCCTGTAGAACCTGTCCCAGTAACAGTATACATGCATGCTTGCATACACCCAAAGACTTCTCTGTGTGTGTCTATCTGTCTGTGTGTGTGCGTAAATACACACAGCATAAATATATACATGTGCAGAGGTGTCGAAACACGGCTTGATGTGCCTACCTGTTACTTCTCATAATCATCACCTATGATACCCTGCACGCATGAGACACAGGACTGACATGGATAGAAGACAGTAAGGCTTAATTTTTAAAAGGTTCCATCTGCAATTAATATTGCATCCAAAATGATAAAAGTTTGCATGGTTCCTCTATCTAGTGAAGTTATTGGCGGGACTATCCACAGAGTACCATATTTTTAGAAAATAGTGCACTGAATTTGCAGTGAACTGACTCAAAACTCGTAGAGAAAGCCCTGCTCCCAGAAGTCTCCCAGCCAGTTCACCACTTTTCATAGTATGCCATCAGATACTGCAGGTGCTTTGAATATATTCTGCATTATTCCCCCCACTACCTCCTACCCAAAAAGAAAAAAAAAACGGAAAGTAAAAGGAAAAAATAAAACAGCTGCCATTAACTTATGGTTGACCATGAATTTGAAGCAATATGTTGAAACCATAAGGTGCTTCTGGATGTCTGTGGTATATGACAGAAGTTTGACAGGCAAACCCTACAAGTGTCAGGCCCCCAAAGCAATGAAGCAGAAAATAAAAGTGCTCCCTAACACGTTTAAAATGATTCATCTCACTGTTTCACTTTGAAACGAGGAACAAAAATGGAAGCATTCCTATTCCCTATTGAAAGTAATCACAGTTTTATTTCCTGCAGTATTTACATAGGGAGAGCTGTTTATTTAGAATCCTTGGTGATAAGGACACGGCAAGCTCATAACTTATTATATATTCTCTTTTCATTTTGTCTTTTTTGGGGCTAGAATTATGTATATTTTATGATAACCCAAAATGACTTATACATAAAAAATACAGACTTTAAAGATAAAAAGGATTAGTAGCAGGTAATGCATTTTCCATGAGTGGCTATAGGGCTCTCAGTTCCAGAATGTACAGGCTGCATACAAATGAATTGATAAAAGTCTGAGGCTGCGGATGGGTAGAAAGGCTCATGCTTTGCTGGAGATGATTCTTAAAGTTACAATAAATCAGACAGACAGTGTCGGCCTTTGAGGATAAACCTGTGATGGCTTGTTGTGCCTCTTTGAATCGCCTCAGAGGCCCAGGGACTAAAAAGTGCCTAGATGTCACATTAAATCTACCGGGAGGATGGAGCACTTCAAAGAGGAACGCAATCAGATCTGATGGAAAATACATTTTCTGAAAGCTACTGACAAAAAAGTAATCTTTGATGTGGATGTTGAATAACAATTGATATTGTCTTTCCTGACATTTTTCATTATTGCTGTCTTATACAGCCTACTTCATGTATTAAAGCAATATTAACTGTTTGACAGGGACAAATCCTCAAACTATCACATAAGCAATTGTTTCTGAATTGTCTTAGCCCACTGCCTGTAAAAGCTGTCCCAATAACTGCTTTTAAATATGATGGTATACTCCTTTCCTTGACTACCTAGACAGTGTCTGAGCCTTGGTATAATACAATAGATTCTAGGGGATATTAAAAATGGTTAGGGGGTTATGAGGTGTCATTTGATTATAAGTAAGGTGCAGCAGTGTTTTCTGAAGGTGACTTTTAATGAGAGAGGTCTATAAAAATTTAGTCCTTATTATTCCCACTCTACAATACACATTTATAGCAAGTATACCTACCCGGAAATTTTCAATCTCCTACAATTCTTGAAGCTTAAAAGAAGAAAAAAAATAAATGTACAGGAGATATTTGTTATTTATGCAGAGAAATAAAGAACTCTGTAGCTATACAAAATGCTATAAATATAATGCTGATAAATCACCCAGTTTTTACTGGAGAATAATTCATGCAGATCTAAAGGCTACATGTCATTTCAAAGGGCTGGATCCTCCTGAGGTTTGATGTCTTAACTCCCTACTATAACAATGTGCTGCTTTACCAAAGATCTCTATAAATCTAGAGCTCTTAATTCCTAGATGACCTCGAGCTACTGGCTAGGTAGATGGAAAGAGAGCTGTAGCTCTAATCAAGCTGGTACGGAGGGGTTAACTGCACTAGCAGCAGGGAAAGGCACATGGCGCGGCAACCCCAAACCTGAGAGTAAATTGCAACCGTGAGGTAATCTGCTCTCAGGATCTCACAAGTTACTGGCATTTCTGTTGCACCACAAAATAGTGAAGCTGTGGATGTCCCTGTTTATTTCCATTTTTCTTGACAGTCTTCAGTCTTTCACATAACTGGAGGGTGGTTTCACCAGGTTTTTCTCCCTTATCATGACTACCAGTATCAGAGCCACCACCGGGAGCCTTCTGCAATCACTCACTTGTTTCAGATGATTAATTTTTTTATGGAAGGGTCCCATGGTAAGGTTTCCTGTGGAGTCCCTCCCCAGGGAAAGTGTTTGATGGTTTACAGTTAACCTGTTGTATAGCACAAACAGAAAACAGAATTAATTTCTTAAGAGGATCCATATAGAAATGGAAAGAATATCTCTAGCAGGAGAGGGTAAGCAGTGTCACTGTCCAACTGCATAGTGCACAGCTGTATTGCATTAAAAATTTTAATTAAGCCAGAGAGTTGGAAAGAGAGAGTTCAGCTACACCTCTTTCTGCTACACAGAAACACACTTCTGTTGCCCTCTGACAGGGAGGACAGCTTTCATTTGCCACTCTTCTGCATCACTCTTAGCCTTGCCAGTGTGTGCGCTCCGGAAGGCAGTCATCCCCAGGAGGATGAGGTTAAGTCATGCTGCCACTAACATTTCTGCCAAAACCTAGGTGATGCGTGGCTGGTGCAAAGTTGTCAGATTCCCTGTCAGATTCAGACATACTTTGTTTCTGCCCAGAAGGCAGTTGCTGTCTTCTCATGAATCAGAAACAATGAAACCTTCTTCTCTTGGATGACTTGCAATTGATGAATGACTCTACTCCCACCCTCTAAATAAATAAATAAAAACAAAAAAAGACATCAATGACATTCTCAGCAGCTTCAAAGGTTATCCTCTCTTATCTCCCAAGCCTGACTGCTGCTTTGTTATTTCAGAGTTGGTGGAGGCCAAAAACATCCTGTATATACTTCAATCTGAAGTTCTCATTGGCCCCTTTAGGACTCCAGCTCCCTGACACTTCAGTTCCACCAGGAGGGATTTCTTTTCTTTCATGCTCTCCATTGCTCTATCCCTGGTGGGAACTCATCCACTCCCAGGTTTCCTAACACCTTTCTTCTGAGTTATTGAAATGAGGCTGCTTGGCCAGCTGAAACTTCTTTGAAGTCTGGGAATACTTCAGATGTCAAGTCATGAAATTTCCTCTCTTTACTTTAGACTGCTGCCTGTGTTTGTAAAAATCTATGAACTACTAACCATTAAAGCCTCATACACAATGAACTCCTGGCACTAATTTTGTAATCCTACAGTAAATGGGGAAAAGAAAACCACAGAAATTACTCTGTGGAAATACTAGAAGGATAATTGTTGTTGGGGGATGGGAAAATAAAGACCCATTAGCTGGCAAAAGATATGTAAAAAGCTTTTAGTTTTGCTTTTATGTTATTGAGGTCAAACTAACAATACTCCCTCTGCACAGGTCATGGTTTGACAATAGCGGAGGTCTGGCTAGCACCACACCAGAAATACTGCAGCCACATGTTATAAGGTAGCCAACCACTAAGAACTCAGGCCACTGCTTCACATTTGTCCACAGTTTTCTGATGGATTTTTACTGGGCATGCAGGCTTTACAACAGATACACCATTGCCTGTCTGTCTACAGCCAGCACACATTTCATCCCACATACTCTGACACTGACAGAAGCACTGGCATGTGCCCTCACGCCACTTGTGCTGCTGCTCAGTCTGGCAGGGATCTGGCAGCACAGAATTCTGACACTAAACATGGGGAACCTGCCACTTCCCTTGCTGGTTTGGGGCTTAATTATATAAAGCACAAAAATAGAGTGTGCAACTGCTAAGTTCAATAAATGACAGTAAGGAGCGATCAGCAGGTCAGTGTGTGAAAGAAATCCAGTTTTGCACTAATGGGAACAAAGCAGTTGTGAGACAGCTGCTTTCCAAGGCAAGCAGCCAGAGAGGTTGTCTGGGGCTCCAGGCTCATGGTGACCCTTTCAAAGACGAATTTTGACTACATTGAAGGGTCAGGAATAGGAGGAAGAGGGGAAGGGTCCAAGTTGTGACTCCTTCCCATGGTTCCCATACGCAGCCAAATTGCTCCTGCTGGGTAGCTGACATCCAACACGGCATCAGTACAGAAACTATTATGAGTCAACCCAGTTCCATGTGGAAACCACAGTCCTCTACTACAGCTGATCATTTTCATATGCAAAAAGAATGGGAGTGCCATGATATCTTAGAGGCTTTGAATCACTGCTGCCAGAGAGGAGGAGCCCAAATACAGCACTTCATTTTGCTCACGCACTTGCTTAGCTTCTGCACACACACCTCTGCATATTGAGCTGGGCTTGGAGATTCACAGCTTTCCTGAGTAGATCTGTGAAAGGATGCAAATTGCTCCATAATTACTCAGATGCCTTATAGAGGCCTGTGCACTCAATGTCCAATTTATAACCAATCAGCCCTGTACAACAAGCACCTCCACGTACAATAACAGCTGATTCTGTCTGGCTCTCAATTCTTAGAAGTTACAGCCCTGCAGGATGTAACAAGACAGTTTTATAAAACTGTGCAAGTAAAAAGAATCATCAAGGTCACCATTTTCAAAAGCACCCAGAGCTGAAATGAAAGGCAAAGCAGATGGTGTGTGGCACAGAGTCAAACCTCTCCTAGCTACGGTCCTTTTTTCCCAGCTTCTCTGAAAAAAAGTGTGTGCAAAAGTTGTCTACATAAAATCAGCTCTGATTTTCAATATTTTGCCTTAGGATCATTAAATCAGTATCTATTTTACTGTCATGTTTTCAGAAACTGTCTGATGAGCATATAATTCTTTGTTTTACCTTTGAACTGGTAAGAATTTATAGGTAAGTAGATTTTTTTATGGCAGCGAGTTCTAGAATTCAAGATTCCAGATTTCTTATTTCTTTTTGAAATATACCTATTCAAAGAGCAGAACTATAACAAGAACACAAAGTATCTTCTTCACACTGGTTATACCAGGATCAGTATTCTGGAGTACTGTTTCCTATTTCATCACTAACTTACTCTTTGTCCAGTCTGTGGATTTCATTGTCGATTTTATTCATACTGTAAATTAAAGGAATTGCATAACTAGCAGTTAATTAATTATGGGATAATAAATCCACTACATTAACAAGGTGGGTTGGCTCCAGCCATCAGCCAAACAACACTCCAGCCACTCCCTCACTCCCCTCTTCTGCCAGGCAGGAACAAAATACAAGGAAAGGGAGAAGACTCATGAAGGAAGGTACAGACAGTTTAACCAGTGAAGCAAAAGCTGCACAGGCAGGTAAAGGAGGACAAGGGATTCCCCTGGGCAAGCAGGTGCCCGGCCACTCCCCAGGAAGCAGGGCCTCAGCACACCTTGCCTTGGGAACGCAGATGCCATAAACCCAACTCTTCCTTCTGCCTCCCTCCTGGAACTTGCTGAGCACCATGGGGCATCTCCTTGTCCAGCTGGGGTCAACTGTGCCGTCTGTGTCCCCTCCCAGCCACTTGCCCATCCCGATCCTGCTCACTTGGAAGGCACAGGGAGGATGAGAAGCAGAGAAAGCCTCAGCACTGCGCAAGCACCGTTCACCAGTAGCTGAAGCATTGGTGTGTTATCAGGACTGCTTTCAGCACAAGTCAGGAACGCAGCATTTTCTGCGCTGCTCTGAAGAAGATGAACTCCATCTCAGCCAGAAGCAGTGCAATGAGAAATGGAAATGAAAATGGAATTGGGATTTTTCATTCCTCAAGCTGCAAGGAACAGTCATATTCTAGGAGAGCTGCACTAGCCCATGGACAGAAGTGGAGAATCTGGATAGTATTCTGGCATCCAGAAGTGGCATATTTTTTGTACTCTTCCAAGACAGTAAGGCAAGCATTTCTCCATTGATAATATGTTTATAAGGTTGTTCTCCCCAGCAGATTTTCTTGATGACATTGTCTTTGCCATATGCCCTTTCTCCTAACTGATAGCTCAGCAGGAGTTATTCCTCCTGCCTGACAAGATCTTCATGAAACTCCCCACTGAGGCCTCCATTGCCAGTCCAAGTGAGGTACAGATGATGCTACCTAGCTGTATAAAGGGCTATATCTTTTCTCCTCCTGAGGCGAACAGACTGAGACTTGTGCCCCAATAACATCCTGACATCTGTCAGCTGGGGGAATATAAGACCCAGCTTTGATTTTTTTATTTCAGATTCATGTAAATGGTTCTTCTGGTCTTTAATTATTTTGCTGATAATTATACAATTACTCTCATTTATCATTTAAAAATGAATTTATTTTAGCCTACTCTAATTTGCAAAATAAATTAAGCAAATTATTACTTGATTTTAAATCAAGTAAATCCACCCCTCCATTCAGTTTGCCTGCGTGGTGCCACAGCCCACTGTGATGATGCTGGACATTGCTGGTGTTCATGTGACAGATGCAATTGTTGCAGCCTCACTATAATGCAGCAGGAGGAAGATTAGGGGCTGTCGCTGCCTCTAGTTGTGTGGCATTTTGCTTTTCCTGAAGTCCTATTTAAGCTGACCACTTTGATCTTTCTCATTACAAAGATTTATACCATCATCTAGTGGAACTCCCCTTAAACTACAACCCTTTAATTCTTCTACTCTGCACTTTATATGCAGCCTGAGATGGGAAGAGCAGGCAATGAGGTTCTTGTATTCTAAATATAGGAGGATTTTTGACATCTCCCACGGCAGGAAAATCTGCCATAACCACTGTAATTAAAATCTTGCTCAGTATTTGCCTAATGTCACATTAAATCCATATAATGCTGCTGCTTCCTCATCCCACCCATCTCTCAGTGTTATACTTTAGAATCTAGAGACATAACTACAGCAGCATCCACAGCTAAGTTTGTTGTACAGAGAGGAAAAAATCCTAGTTAAAAAAGCAGATTATAAACCAAGAGAATAAACATGCAGCCTATGCTCTCCACATCGGATGATAAACCGTGCCTGAATAAAAAAGGTATTTCATCCTAATTTCTCATCACATTTGAATAGACAGCATTTCCTCTTCTCTTGTTGCAATCACTCTTGTGTAACAATACACGTATGCTTTTATCAGGCGTAGAAATGAGTTACCATTCGCACAGTTAATTATCTCAGCTCTGAAAAACAGAATCAAAGATATTTCCTTGTTTAGTTCAGGAGTTCCCCCAGACATCTTCCAAACTAATTTGTCCTTCCTAATCCAGAAAAAAATGCAGACACACCTATAGTCCCATACTACTTAGGGCATCTAGAGGAGCTTCATGGTCAGCAGAAGAAACACACTAGTTCCACAGCATAGAGCTGATTAGGAGACTAAATCAGAGGTAGCGTGGCTTTACATGAGTGCATCCGTCAGAAGGTGCATTTCCTGTCCAGGGCTCGCACCTCACACACCTGCTCCTGACTGCGTATCTGCCTCTACAGCTATTGATGGAATGCAGTGGACACCTCTCCCCAAACCTGTGCAAGCTGAGGAGGAAGCCATGTGTCCCCCCTGAGCTCGTGGTGAGGTGCACACAGCCTGCTCCCCACAATATTGCTCATTTCTGATTTAGCTGTGGCTGCTGGGCCGAGGAGTAATTGCAAGGACCATCCCCACGCCAGTGGCCTGTGAGGTCAGGCCCAAGATCATGCCAGGATCTGTACCAGGTCCTCCTCCTGTTTTCATTGTGTGACAGTACCCAGTGAGCAGCTACACCAGGGCTAGCACCACTACCCCAGAGCTGGAGCAGCACCTTCTTTTTCTTTTTGATACATACAGTTATTTTGCCACAAAATGTTCTGTCTCCTTTCCACTGTTGCAGCAGTAGCCAGTTCATGCTGCTGAGAGCCTTTCTGGGAAAAAATGCTGACCGTGCATCCATGTTGTGGATTAGTTTGCTTTCACTCTGATTTAACACTAACATAATTTTCTGTGACCAAATGTGTGATGCCTCCCTCTCCCCAAAGGCACGATTATACTCCTTCAAGCCCAGGCATACGAATATCACAACAGTCAAAAGACAGCATAAAGGAGAATAGTAATCCAGTGTAACAGCACTTGTTTAAGAATAGAGTGTACTAGAGAGCTACAGTACAGCTGTTTCATCTAATCTGAAGCATGTGCAGTTCATATTAATAGTTAATTTAATCGGCTTTTAAATCACAGTAAGGTGAACAACAACAAAAAGGCGTGACCTGTCTTTCCTGGAGAAGCCGAGTCACGTTTCTCTCCAACTTCTCCATGTGACAGAGCAGTGCTACAATTAAAGCACAATAATGTGCTTGTTATTCTAGTCAGGCATTAGTTCTAGTAATGGGGTGCTTGGTGGTGAGATGGATTTCCTTGTTAGGAGCTAAGCAGAGGATTAGCTGAATTCTCCATGGAGAAATCTTGATTTGTTCAAGGTCTTTCATGTTTTCTACAGAGAAGGGATTATGTCTACTTAAAGAGGGGGCTTGCTTAAAAAGCTACAAAGTATAAGAAAAGGATTTAGGGCAGTCGGGCCTGTGGTTAAGTAGCTGAGGGGTAGAGGGAGTTTTAAAGCAGTGGATTATTTAAAGCCATAAAGTTCAAAAAATAATTGGTTTAGCACTACTGGGTCAATGCAGAGTAACATGCTGGAAAGACAGTTAAGCATAAGCTAATATTCATTTTACTTCGGCTAATTATTGCAAGGATTCAGAGTAGAGGGTGAAAGAAGAAATGTTCTAGCCATTTTCTTTGGGGTCCAACCATACAGCACAGTTCTGCACACCTTTGCTTTGCTGTAGATATATGTTGTGACATGCATTACCCACCCTGCACAAGAATTGCAGAGGGCTCTTTTTGAAGCTCTAACATTCTTCTCTTAATGAGGCCATGAAGCAAACTATTAAAAGCCTTTCAGAAAAGCTGCAAAATTCACAGTCTTCCTGCAGCCTCCTGTCTCAAAGGCAGCTCCGTTCCCTCTCCCCCTCCTCCTTCAATATCCTCTGGCAATATCATTAGTTCACTTTGACTGCAATCAGACTCTCATGATCATCAGTGCCTCTGAGAAACCTAAGCAGAAGCACCCTGCCCTCCAGCCTATTCAGGGGAGTTGTACAGCCCTTGGGGGCTGTGCCAAAAGCCTTGACAGTGCAGGAGGCACAGGGGACTACCACACTTCAGTCGAGAGCATCCTTGGCATTGAGGGAAGCGGTGCAGGCTGCAGTTCACCCTTTACTTTCACCTTAGTCATGCTGTGGGTTCACAGCAGAGATCTGAGGACAGCAGAAGCAAATCCCATCACAGCTGGCGAGAGACCCCTGGGTTCTCCTAGATGGACAGGCCAAGCCTAATGGATTAAGGCATCTAGAGAACTTACTTCCACAGGTAGAATAGCAGAATGAGTCATCACAATCTGAGGACAACACATGCATACCAAAAATATGCTGGATGGATGGTTTGAAACAGCTGTTTAAAGGTGTTCAGCCTGGACAACAGCTCAGGAACCAGAGGGTGGTGAGAAAGAAGGCGTCTTTAGTAACTCACTGGGAACAGTTCAGTGAGTTTAATGAAAGCTAACGAAGAGACATAAGCGTTCACTAGGGTGGTGGTAGATATACCCTCCAGGCAGAAATACTCTGGCTTGGTTGTGCAGGATGAAGAAGAGGTAGGAGGTGGCAATGTAGAGTTCATAATGATACAGAGCAATGAAAAGATGAAAGTGATTGGATTTGGGTGTGACATGAGGAAACTGAAATGGGCTTGTGCTTGCCTTGTACAGTTCTCATATAATCACATTTGGTGTGTTGCATTCAGTCCACAGTCCAAAATATATTGACAAACAGGTGGGGAGTTTAAACCAAAGCTTCCCAAAAACTAAGATTCCACAGGTGAATAATGAGGCAGAATTTTAGGAGCTAATTCTGCATGATAGCCTAGCTAAGTGACACCTCAGTGCATGGTGAGGAGACGCAGTAGGAGATGTCAAATATTCTAAAGCTAGAAAAACATAAGTAATAAATGGAGTTATTTAGAGAATGCATAAAGCATAATGCTATGAAATGATACCAAGTCTAGAAGATGTTCAGAATGAGTGTCAGAAAATTTACTGAAGTAGCAAATGTTCTCCCCAAGGGAAATTGCAAACCTGATTATTCTGGAAAAGAAAAATGTGTACAAATTTAAGATTAAGAAATGTATATTAGAGAAATGCCACAGGTGGGAAAAAGGAGTACATTTTTGTGTCTGATATGCACAATATGATTCAAGGTGCATGGGGATCTGGAAAAAGCAAATGAGATATTTGGCAAAACATATGCAATGCTCATTTTGGCAGATTCAGCTAAGCACCTGAAATCCATTAATATACATATAGTCATCCTTGCAAGGGTTCTGCAAGGGAAGAGAACACATTTATTAGCATTCTATGGGTCTCAAACTGACATAGAGACTAAGAGCTAAATCCCCAATGAGATCAGGCACTGCCACACTCATCGTTAGCTGACCTAGCTCAAGCCATGAGCAGGTGAGTGTGTTTGCCAATAGAGTTAACATATATTTACTTTTATTCTACTCTCAATGCAGAAACGCCTGCAGTCAACTGGTGATTTTTCATCCTCTGCCATGACCAGTAGACTAGATTCTTTAGAGATTTGTTCTCTGCATGATTTCATTTCCAAAAATCAGTAAACAGGACTTTTATCTTATGATAATGCAGGTTCTATTCCTGGTTCTTAGTACAGGTTGTTATGTCAGACTTTCAAGAAACCATTGTTCATCATTTTGTCTTGACCTACTCCCCCTTCAAAGTGAAATATCAACATTTGCAAAAAACTGTATCATGAGGAGAACTAATTTATTCTTTTTTTTTTTTTTTTTGCAAAGTGCTTTGAATGAAAGGCAGGATAAAATTCAAAATACTGGGGTTTTTTCTTGCACTTTCCATGCCATTGAAGAGGTGAAAAGGTTCCTTTGAACAAAAGCTGTTGATTTATCTACATTTTAGTGGCTTCCTTTGTTCCCTGAAGCTGCATGTTTAAACTTTACTATGCAGGAATTTATTACAGATACAGGAGGGCAGAGTAGTCTTTTTAAAACCCAACTGCTCTGCTCAGACCAAAGTTTTGGGATGAAGTAAAATTGAATCCACTGGCATTATAGATAATTGCTTTTTCTGTTTTGACTTTTTTATGGATTTAAAAAAATTTAAAAATACAAACAAACAAAAGACCACCCAAATGGAAGTACCAACAACAGTCATTGTTATTAAAACTGAGGTAAGAGTATCTAGCCCCCATTTATTACCTTTTTCCTGGCAAGAATAATTCATGAGTATCTGACAACACTCTGTAAATTCCCACTTTGTTAGCCTAACACAATAATATGCCATCACTGCCTTCTAGCATCACACATGGCATCTCTTCTGCATGAATACCCAGCAGCTATACTAGCGTTGCCAGTGAGTCATCATTACTGGCAAGGCAAAGAAGTATTTGACTGTCATAACTCCCAGTTCTCAAACCAGGCACACATTTTTCACATCCTGATTCATCTTCAGAAGTGGAAGTGACTGTGTGAGGGACTGCAAATAAGCAAAAGCATTCATACTGGCAATGACTTATAACTACTCTGACAGATGGGTAGTTTTGTGATAAATTGAAAATCATGTGGTGGTGTTGTTTGTTATTAATTTTGATACTTCATTTTTTAACTTCAAATCAAAACAAGACTGGAAGGAACAACTTGGGTCATTTAGTCACTATTTAATCTGGTGTACAGAACACCCACTCTGCACAATGCAAGTCGTTAAGTGCTTTTGGAATTCTTTAGCAAACTATCACATGCTGATACAGAATACAAGCAGCCCCCAAGAGAGTGGTACAGGATGCCAAGCAAACAGAACCAGCCTCACTTTCAAGCACAGCCTTTCCTGTACCTGATGAGGTGTCTGAATGAGGAAACGCCTGTAGCCTTCTCATCAGGTGTCTGGATGTACTGCTGCCAGCCTGTCTCAGGAGCAATGTGGTGCCTGCCCCACAGAAACCTCACAGCCCTGTAATCCTTCTCACTGGAAAAACAGCTTGAAGGGACAGCCAGAACAAATCTTGTGTAGCCATGGTGACTAAATCCAGCTAGTATCTGTTGGAGGGTTCATCCCCTTTCCCTTACATATATAAGCACATAGCCCATGTAATACATTTGACACCCTTAGGTATTCCTGTCTTTAAGATTTTATCCTTCCTATTTTAAATTGCCTTGGTTCTCATGTAGCCTTTTGTTACTTAATTAACATTGAGAGTTTCCAGAGCACTATCTCCATCGTCTCTGGTCCATGGAGAGGGACAGCAAAGGAATAAGGCATTAGGAGGGCGTTTGAAGAAGGAAGACAAAATTTAAATCTGAATGTCATTCAACTGATTTAAAGAAACAAAAACAATCACAAATCACCCCACTTGAGATTTGTAGTTTTCTATTCCTTTGAAGAACAGGTACCACCTAAATTATAAAAGGAAAAGGAACTTCCTTATTTGTAAGAATCAGTTGAATTTTACTGTACCATATAGGTACAGGATGTTTGCATTTCATAACATATCCAATGAGAGATTCATCTCAAACCTCTGTCCCATCATTTAAAATATTTCCATGTTCAAATTGCCTTCTTTTGTAAGTAGGATTTTGTGCCAGATATATGTATTTTTAACTGGACTGGTATGGTGCAGTAGAGACATCCAGTGGTTTGTTAGATTATTAAACTCATGACTGTCACTGAAGATATAGTACAGAGCTATTTCCATTAGATAATGGTAATTTTAATTTCACTTCAAACACAAATTTAAGATTTGATATTAATCAGCACTAATTTGGGAACCTGCAGCAATTTGACATCAGATATTTAATTTAATTTGCCATACATCTAACTGGTTTCTAGGGATTTATGTGAAACACAAGCTCCATTTACACTAAGGTGTGGATTTCAGTCACAGTTAAAGTAAGGTTGTTGCAGTCAATGGAGTATTGTCAAGTTACTGTCAGAAGATATGGACCTATCTAGTTTGGAGAATTGGAAAGGCATGCCTGTTAAGAGTTTAAGATTCCGTAGAAGAAAATACTGGTTTGGCTTGTACTTATCGTGCTCTCCATCTAAGAATGCTGGGAGACAGAATAAGAGTGTGGGCTCACCCATCTTTGTTAACTCATTAAATAGCAGCAAATACATCATGGCACTTGAGGATGGAAAGAAGATTGCTGGGAGCCAGCAAAGATCTGGCAGTTGAGAGGAAGAAGGCAGCCCAATAGGCAGAGACAAAGATTTAGCAGCTGAGTGATGGGTCCAGAGCTCCAGAAACACAGAAATAAGAGAGAAATGAAATTTTGAAGGCAGCTGAGGGGAAGAGACAAGCTAGCATGACAGTGAACTTTGGATCAGAAAAAGACAACATCAGAGAATCAGAGTCAGTTCTGAGTTAAAAATCTGTAAAACTCTATTTACGTTCAGTGAGGCTGTACAGAACATAAGTCAGGGTTGCTTGGGTAGAATAAAATCCTTAAAAAACAAGGAAAACCCTAAAGCTAGCAGGCCATAGAGAAGCACAAAGATATGCAGCCCGTCAAAGAGGTTGCAAGATTGCAATTTATTAAAATGCTGCCATTGCTAAGAGCTTGATCTTAAACACATTTAACCCAGTAGGAGTCTTTCCATGGACTCTGGATCAGGCTCTGGAACAGCATTGCTTGACTGGCTGATAAAGTCAATAACAGCACATATCTTTTCTATTGACAAAAGTGAGGAAGAGTTTTTAAATTGCTTTAGTTTAGACAAGTTATTTACAGAAAAATAGCAAAGCTGGTGAATGCACAGTGCCCTGTTAGGAGACAGAGGGACTAATCAGTGTTAATTAGTAGTTGGCATGAATGCAACAGAAAAATTTGAATGAAATGCTGACTATATTTACTATTCTCACTGGTTATTCACCCTTGTAATAGGTGCACATGCATGTAGCAGAGAAGTGAACACTGGTTTAAACCAGTGTCCTGTTCCTTGCGGTGACTACAAGCGTGCAGCCGGGGAGAAGTAAGGAAAGGACAAGTATATCCCAAAGTCTCATTCTACCACATACTTGTTGATCCCTACATACCTCCACATGAAACAATTTTTTAATACAATTGGGAATAAGCAGCACAGTTGCGGAGAGCCTAAAGCAGTATATTACCTTGTGCCAGGAGTGTTCTCAGTCTGACCCTTTTCTTGCAGTTAGACCAACATGTAGATCTCTCAAGACCCTCTTACTCTGCATATGAAGTGAAATGGTAACGTTTTATATTGCATGTGCTTTGGAAATCTACATATCAGGAGAAAATGTAAAGCATCTCTGCAATGTAAGAATTTGGCTTCATTCTTGGCCTTGATTTGATGACATACAATTGCTTGCAAGACCTTAATTTTTGCACTTGATTCCTTAACCCTGGAACTTTTCACTCAGACTTGTTAGCATAAGCCAAGAGTTTTTCTGCCCCTAGCAGAAGTGCGTTTGCAGTCCTGAATTTGAAGGCAAGCCAAATGGAGGGATACTTTCTTTTGCTGAACAAAATAGCTCTGCCTGTACTAATGCTTTTTAATGCCTGCAAAGTGAGAGGCTGAACTTCAGTAGTTGACAGAGCATTGTGTTGACAGAGGTGACAGGTGCAACAATTTAATTTTTTATTGAACCATGTTTCGAAACTTCAGTAAGGGCACAAATTATAAGCTAATATTCGCAGTAGAAGAGAGATCACCAGGTTTCCAGCACAATTAGCACCTACCACATTCTTCTCAGGATACAGCTGAAATATTACAGGTGACATTCAGCAGGAGTTTTTCTTCAGTGTCTAGTAGGTCAAGAATCCATTGCCTTTTTTTAGCCTCTGCTCAGGCAAGAAACAAAACAAAACAAAAACACAGCCTTCCTCAAGCTTCCTACCATCTTCCCTGTATCAGCTTGGCAAAGTGAGAGCAGCTTTAGGGACACTCTAATATTCAGTCTCCATGCTTATTCACACACTGCCTGTTCTTTGATCCCATGATCATGTGGCAAACTATTCTCTTTTCTGTCACCATCATTATTGTGGGGAACAGAACTGCCTCATGTTTCCTGGTTCATTTCACATAGATATCAAATGAAATATTGTTCAAGTAGGTACTGCTGAGGAAATCATTTGCACCTTTATTAAAAGTTAACAGAAGCTGCAAGCACAGGAATGCACATACGTAACTAGCTTTGTACCTGGTCAGTAAAAACAAGCACTTGAACCCCTCACAGCTCGTAGAGTTTCATTACAATATGTATTTGTGTAAAGATGAAAGCTCGGATTTTTTTTCTTTTAAAGCATCTTCTCCTAGGATGTTTACCAGAACAGAGAAATGGAGTCACTTCACAGGCTGGACCTTTAGATGGATTTTCTTGGTTTCCATTTCTATTCTCTGAGATTTCCACAGATGCTACTCAAAAGAAACTCTGAATTCAGTAATAAAGTTAGGTATTAAATGTTGAGTTAGATTTGAATATATTTAATTATTCAGATCCCTTGGGAACTGAAAATCTATTACTCATGACACAGACCAGAAGAGTTAAGACAGAATTGTATTCCTGATGGGCTTTTATCCTTAAAACTAAAGACAGAGAAAAAGTGACCTGACCAGAGATTCTTCCACCTCAAGCTGAGCTGACCAGCCTTTATTTTAGCCCAGTTTTCACAGCATTCTTTTAGGGTAACGTTTTTAAAAGATTTCTGCTAGAGCTCCTTAGAAAAAATTATCTTGGACATATTTTCTTTATTTTGATGGCTGAGAAAAAAATCACTATTGTTACACTGCCAGGGTTTATGAAGATTTTAATAACATTAGAGTCCATTTAAAAGTAAAATGTCATCTTGGTGAGAGAAGAAATTTTGCACTAATCTGTGATTTATCACGAAAACCTCAGAAGGGAAAAAACGCTATTAAATAGATGTCCTTTCACTGTATGCCAGCTAGAGAAGATGCTAACAAAAGAAAAACAACAGTTGAATACAGACGAAATACCATTCTCTTCCCTCATTCAGACTGCAGGGCAGCCCAGGATACAGCTGAGGAAGCAGGAGATTGTAACTACCTTCTCTTCTGAGCTCATGGGTAGTTTTCAAATATCCAGGGCTTTGAACCAAATTGCTGTGTCTCTTGAAAGATTATTTCTAACCACCTCTGTTCTTCATAACTCCCAGTCCCATCACAAAATATAATTTTCTGGATACTAATTTAGATCCTGTAAATTATACGTAGTACAGTGGGTGGTATTGGGAAATTGTATTCTTTGCACATTGTACCCCAAAAGGCACAAGACAGGTTAAAGACTATCAGCATATATCTAACTGACTTCCATCAGCTCAGAAGCTGAGCACTCACTGTCATTAGTGATGCAGGACCCTTAAAGCAAAGAGAGATTCTTCTTTTGCAAATGAGGAACCTTGAGCAGAGGGAGTGTAAGTGATTTCCCCAGGTCACAGGGAATCATGACACTCTGCCAAGAGCTCTCTCTGAGGCTCCTTAGATTTCAGTTCAGGGCACTGAGGTCGTTCCAGCTATGCACCTAATAGCCACCTCTCTGGTACACCTGCAGTCTTTCTGGTTTTTAATTCATATGTGGCTAGTTAAGAAAAAGTCTAAGGGATTTTTCAGTGAAGTAAATCTGCAACGTATCCAGAGTCCTTTTGCAAAGTCTGCTTTGAATGGAATGAACAGCTACATCAGGAGAGATATGCTATAATGAGTTGAAGAATGCAAGGTTCAAATGACGTCTTGATTAACTTGTCATCCTAATCGCCTCTGGAAACAGAGGGAAAAGGGTATTTTATTTTTAGATTTTCATCTAGGTAATATCTAGTGCTGCTGAAGAATGTTTGCATTGTCTTCCACTACATGTATGAGTGGAAGAAAATTAATGTGAGATTTCTTGTGTTTTCTGTGTGACAGAAAAAGACAGAATCAAAAAGTGGTTTTGAATCTATATGCAGGAGATCAAGCATTTATCACAGGATTTGTGTTTTGAAATTGATTTAGAAGAATAAGCGCTGACTGAAACTTTTCCCTAAAACCAAACCTAATTTTGACATTTGAAGGAAACCCCTCTGGTTCAAAAGGATAGAAAAGAAATAAGTAGATTCCCTGTTCCTTTCTGCTCTTGAATAGGTCTATATTAGCTACCACTTTTCAATCTGCCAACATTCACAGAACTTTCAGGCCCATGTTTCAAAATCAAGAATTTCATATCCTTATGAGACTTATTTGAATTAGTCCAAAACTTAAAAACAGATAGGAGTAGAGGACCTTGATAGGTGTGGCAGAGCACTGAAGAAAGAAGTCCTAAAACGAAAGGTCAAAAAAAAAAAAAAGCTGAATGGGAGAGATACCTGGAGCAATTAAAGTTATTTACCAAAAATACTCATCTCTACCTTTTCTCTGCCTAAATATAACCAAGAGCTCAGGGCTATGCTGACCACCTAACTTGCTACGTATTTTACTGTAAATACAATTCAATTTGAATTCACACAGCATGACCATCAAAGCAATATTACTTACAGAAGAAGCAGTTACAAAATAAACAGATACCTGATGCTGGAATTATGATAATTTTATCTAATCTAGCTTTGCTAGTTTGCCAAACCTGTATTCTTGCTCAGCAATATTTCTTATAGAAAACTGACAGAAATACGCTTATATTATTAGCAAGTTATACCTGACTTTTCTGCCTCAGTGCACCCATGCACCCCTCTGCCCTGGTTTGAGCCCTTTCACAATTAATTTCAGCCCCTTTTGCTTCCATATACACCCACTGCCATTTGAACCTTGTGCTTCTCAAAGCTCCCATCTGCAAAATCAATTTAAACCCATCCTGGATGCAGAAGAGCTATCACTTGAAGGGAGCTTTATGCCCTATTTCCCTGCTCACCAATGTGAAGACATCTGCCCTCCTCTGACTGTTCTCATTCCCACCAGCTAGCCCCAGCTGCCAGAGAAAACCTGTCCACTTTGGGAACAGAAAAGGAAACCGTTCTCCAGCCAACCACTCTTTATCATTGTGTTAATAACCATGTCCCCATCTGTCTTCCACATCCATCTGCTGTCCTCTGTCTTACACTGGGCTTGGAAGGTCCTTGGTGACTGCATAGCCCTTGGTGACAATACTTTTGTCATAGTTCCAAAAAACTGATTAGATTTAGCCTTGATCCACGCACAACAGATAATTTAAGAGAGGGAGAAGGAGAAGTATTGTTATACAAAGACACTTGTCACCTGCACACCACAGTAGGGTCCTGGAGAGGCCACCAACTATCTGCTCCTGTTCTGAGAAGGGAGCAGGAAACGGAGGATCTCACCTATCCTCCTCCACCAGAGGACTGAACTGAAGATCCATAGCTGGCTGAGGGGATGTAGGTCAAATGGATTTTAGGGGCCCTGAAGTCAGCCAGTCATGGAGGATTTGCAGGTTTTCCCAGGGGAAAAAAAACCAAAGAGGTTGTGATTGATTATTTTTAGGGATCAGTGAATGTGGCAGAAGCAAGGACCTATGTTCTACCTGTAGCCAGCATCCTTAGTACCAAGTATCAGTGTGCTGGAAGTGTTTAGATTCAGGGGCGTTTTTTATGCCTACTTCAGTAATGGTGTATAAGTCTTTGGAAAAATAAATTTATAAGACCCTAATACCACTGTTTAACACCCTAATACCAATGTTTAACAACATTTTGTGTTTCAGCTCTTTCAGCATAGCCATAGGAGAGAGTGACATTTGCAGGATAGTGACCATAAACCATTGGAAATTCTCAGGATGACACCCTAATTTCCAGGATTCAAAAAAAATTTCTGTCATTCAAACAAGATGCACCACAAAAAAAGGAAATATTTTTTCACTCCATTAATTTATTCTGATGAAGTCATCCAGTTATAATATTCTCTTACTATTTCTGAAATCTGTAAATATCACAAAATGCGCAAAGGCAATCATGTGAAATGCAAAAACCACAGGCACAGCATTGTCTTGCTCAATCCACTGGAATCTGTCACTGAACAAAGGAATCAGAAAAAAAAGGAAAAAGAAAAAAACCCACCGTGCTGGAAGAAAAAATATTCATGCAGACACACAAACCAATAAAAGCAAGGAAGTTCTGAATCCAGGTCACTGTGGAGTCCTAAACACAGGCCTATTGTGTTTTGATGCAGCAGAAGCCCATATGGTCTTCCATTAGAGGGTCTCAAAGCAATGGGCAATGTTACCATACCATATGTGCTGATTGGAACTACTGTGATGATTTATGTTAGCAAGCATAAGGATTTTTTGCCTTCCCATTTTTTTCTTATTCTTGTTCTGTTAGCAGAAACCTAGAAATGGACAGCCTTGTCATTGGGGGTTTCCGGCATTAATACTAAATTTGTCTCTGAAAAAAAAATGAGCAAAATAACAATAAGGCCAACAGAGAAGGACTACATGTTTGAAAGTGAGTTCTATAACCTGGAACTACATGTTTCCACCAAATAAAAGATCCCAGTTTCTACTTCAGCTTCACACTGCTTCTAATCAATTCCCTGCTAGGAAGCTACAAAATGGCAGTGGCCAAAAATGAACCTTATGGAAATTTACCTCTCAGAAACTGAGCCTCACAATGCAGGTTTGTTTCTCAATTTCCCCTTTTAAAACAAAGCAACTGGAAAGAAAACATTAAAAACATCAGTGAATAAAAAAAAAATCTTGCTTTCTGGAAGAAATAAACAGTAATGTCGCTAAACAAACAAGCAAAATAAAACACCAGCATCATCTCTCTTTTCCTCCATAGTACAAACCAGAGCTATCCATGACTTTGCTACCTTGGATCAAGTCTGTGTATAAAAGTCACCACTCAACACCCAAAAAACGTGCCACTCATCCTGTTCTGCTGAGTATTGCATACTTGGGTGAAAAATCATAAAAAGGACAAAATAGCCCACTAAGCAGAGGAGCAGATTTCTTTCTCCTTTCCATGCTGTTACTGCGCTAACTACCCCACCCCACCAAATGTCATTGTCAAGTGTAAGAACTGCCTGATAAAGACACAGGTTGTTATCTACAGACTAAACCAGTTGAATAATTAATTCAGCTGACAATTGTTGCTTTTCCATATTTATAAAATGTCAAGACACAAATGGCTTAGAAGGAAATTTCAACAGCACAAAGATAGGAGGTATTCAATCCCTTATAAAATCTTGGGCAGCTGCCAACCAGCCATAGCAATTGTTCTCCTTCAACTCAATGTAATCCTCCAATTCAATTTTCCCTACACTTTTTTCCTTAATCTCAGAGAAACACTAGGTGCTCCAATGTCAGATGGTGCTCTAAGCTGTTGATCTAAGAACATGGGGGAAAAAAATTGAGGTAGCTCACCCAGTCGTATGTACATAGCTTTGTGTGTAGAGATGAATATGGACTGTGTGTACAAACACACTGACATAAGATTCCGGTAGTTTTACAGATTCTTTCTTTATCATTGGCACATTTGCAATTGCTTATACACAATGGGAATTAAATCAGAAATTAAATAAGCTGTTCAGATGTTTTATAGAATTGACTAGCTAAAGCAAGGCACATTCTGCCAAAAAGCCAGTTACGAGAAGGATCCACACAATGAACCCAAAGAAAATCATGGGGGGATCTGCTGGAGCCAGGTGAACTGAGCTGGGCAAAGTAGAACAGACAGCAATTGAAGAAAGAGGGTAGAGTTAGAAAATATGTGGTTGCCCAGGAATATATGCAAAAAGAAGTGCTTAGGGGAAAAGTGCTGGCTAGAAAGTCAGCTTGCTTACCACAAGCAAAAAAGCAGACTCATCCAGTAAATGTAAATAATGTCATTCCACTAACACTGAATCTACCAAATACTTCTCTTAACAGAATCATTAATCATTGTGTTTTGAAGTTGTTGAAATCCTAAATATATGGACTTCAAAGTACCAGATCTCAGGAAAGACAGAGCTCCGTTTTGGGAAAGGGGATGACAGGGCTGGACAAATGCAATGTACTCAACAGAAACAGCAGGGCATCTTTCTCCTGGAGTGAAGTCCCTCCCACTGTAAATAACAATCCGTTATTTCAGACCTGAGGAACCTGAATGTACGTAAGTCCAAGGGAGCTCATGAGCTGCATCCCAGAGCCCTGAGGGAATTCACTGATGTAGTTTCCAAGCCATTCTCCATGATAGTTAAAAAGTCATGGCAGTCAGGTGAAGTCCCAGGAGACTGGATAAAAGGGAAACATGCCCATCTTCAAAAAGGATAGAAAAGAGGACCCTGGGTACTACTGACCTGCCAGCCTCCCCTCTGTGCCTGGAAAGATCATGGAACGGATCCTCCTGGAAGCTGTGCTAAGGCACAGGGAAGACAGGGAGGTGATTTGGGACAGCTCTCAAGGCTTCATCAAGAGCAAATCCTGCCTGACCAACCCAGTGGCCTTCCATGATGGGGTGACTACATTAGTAGAAAAAAGGAAGGGCTACAGATGTCATTGATCTGGATTTCTGTAAAGTTTTGACACAGTCCCCCAAAACACCTTTCTTTCTAAATTGGAAAGAGATGGATTCAACCATTAGATGGATAAGAAATTTGGATGGTCGTATCCCAGAGGAAGTGGTCAATGGCTCAGAGTCCTGATGGACATCAGTGACAAATGGTGTCCCTCAGGGGTCCGTACTGGTACCAGTGTTATTTAACATCTTCATTAATGATTTAGACGAAGGTATTGAGCGCAGCCTCAGCAAATTTGCTGATGACACCAAGCTGAGTGGTGCTGTTGACGCACCTGAAAGCCGAGATGCCATCCAGAGGGACCTGGACAACATCAAGAAGCGGGCCCATGGGAACCTCATGAGGTTTACCAAGACCAAGTGCTGGTGCTGCACCTGGGTTGGGGCAACCCCCAGTTCCAATACAAGCTGGGGATGAACAGATGGAAACCAGCCCTGGGGAGAAGGACTAGTGGGTGTTGGGGGAGGAGAGGCTGGACATGACCCAGCCATGTGCACTCACAGCCCAGGAAGCCAGTTATCCTGGGCTGCATCCAAAGCAGCATGGGCAGCAGGGCCAGGGAGGGGATTCTGCCCCTCTGCTCTGCTCTGGTGAGACCCCACCTGCAGTGCTGCATCCAGCTCTGGGGTCCCCAGCACAGGGGGGACATGGACCTGTTGGAGAGAGTCCAGAGGAGGGTCACAAAAATGATCAGAGGAATTGAACACCTCTCCTGTGAGGAAAGGCTGAGAGGAGAGAAGGCTTTGGGGTGACCCAACTGCAGCCTTCCAGTACCTGGAGGGAGCCTACAAATAAGATGGAGAGAGACTCCCTGAGAAACTACAAGAGCATGTAGTGATAGGACAAGAAGGAATGGATTCAAGTTGTAAGTGGGTAGGTTCAGCTCAGATATTAGGAAAAACTTGTTCACTGTGAGGGTGGTGAGGCACTGGAGCAGGTTTCCCAGAGAAGCTGTAGATGCCCCATCCCTGTGAGTGCTCAAGGTCAGGCTGAGCAGTGAGCCACCTTGTCTATTGGGAGGAGTCCCTGTCCATGGCAGAGGGATTGGAACTAGGTGACCTTTAAGGTCCCTTCTAACCCAAGCCTTTCTATTATTCTAAGATTCTGTGATTCCATGATTCATTGATCAAGTCCTTGATTTGGCTACCAAATAGACAGGGCATGGTGGGATGGATGGATGTCAGTTTCCCACCAAGCTTCTCCACCACTCCTGTCCTCAGCAGAATATGGGTGAGAAAATAAGATGAAAGAAAAAAAAATGTGGGTCAAGATAAAGGCAGTTTAATAAAGCAAAAACAAAGGTTGTGCACAGAAGCAAAGGAAAAGCAAAGTTTTATTCTTTACTTCCCATCAGCAGACGATGTCCAGTTACTTTCCACGAAGTGGGGCTTCCAGATGCATAGTGGTGGTACTAAAAGACAAATGTAATAATAACAAATGCCTGCTCCCCCTCCTCCCTCTTTCTCTTAGGTTGTACTGCTAAAGAGATGCCATATGGTATGGAATATCCTTTTGGTCAGTTTGGGTCACCTGCCCTGGCTGCAATCTCCCAACATCTTGCCCATCCTCACTGGTGAGGGGGGAAATGTTGGAGAGCCTGCACTGATGCTGTGCCAGCACTGTTCAGCAGTAGCCAAAACACTGGTGTGTTATCAACACCTTTCTAGCCACCAGTGCAAAGCACAGCACTACAAGGGCTGCTGTGGGGAAAATTACCTTCATCTCAGCCAGAGCCAACACAGTGGCTGGATCAGTCCAGCCATAGATAACTTCTTTCATTCATTTTTGTATTACTACAGAATGCCTCACAGGGAGGCCTAAATAACTCCATTTTATCAGTTCTTAAAATAGAGTCAAATGTCATGCAGAAGTTAATGAACTTGGAAAAGAACAGTAATCAACCTGCAAAAAAATCTCTTTTTTTTTTATCCCTTTTTATTTGATCCTAATCACTCTGTGCTATAGGCGGTCAGTAGACACAGGATTGGAAGATAAATAAATGCACCCTGGCAGTTGTCTCAGATGCCACTGCAAGTGCTTTCTGACACATAATTAGAAAACAAATGGAAGATTAGCTTAATAATATTCATTAGCATCTAGCGAAACGGAGAGTGTTTCATGTTCAAAGCATGTCGGGCTTTTAGATGAATTTAAGAAAATTCTGTATTTCCACCCTTCAGTTATGAGAAGACTGGGGGATGGGGGAAGAAGGGGAGGGAGAAGAGGTGGGGGGGGAGAGGAGGAAAAGGAGGGAGGGAGGGAGGGAGAGAGAGAAAGAGAGAGCTTGCATAGGGTTAACCCCTTTCTCTCTTGTCCATACTATGAATGGATGGGGTTTTTTCCACAAATCTTTCTCCTAATCTTCAGGGAAGGAATGGTTAACAGAAAAGCAAGGCCTCCTTTCAGGCATTGTTGTTTTTCCGTGCTCCCCTTCTTTTTTTTTTCTCAAATTATCCTAAGTAAGGATTTTAATGATATTCAGAAATCACGGCTGTCTTGCTGAATCGCTGTAGGACTGACCTCCCTTGACAGTTCTTAAATTATTCAGCTATCAAGGGCCTGCTAAACATTAAATTAAGCATCCTCTCTCCCCTGTCCTAAACCATTAAGTTATGCAAATGCACAGATAATGGGGCATATGACAGCTGGAGGCATTAATCAGGCAGCTCTGTCTCTGGGCTGTTGTTATGTAGAAACCGCATCTGCCAACAGACAGAAGAGACACAATTAGATCTCACTTAATGGAATAAGAAGAAACTACCGAGCTCTCTACACTCCTGTTAGGTTGTAGACCTGGGAGGGAATAAGGCACTTGGGAAATCTCACTCGCTCTCTGTTTCTCTTGCTCTCCTTTTTTTTTTTATATCTGCTCTTCCAATTGAAATGAAAAATTACCTGTAATTGTTATCATTTGCAAACAAAGCCTGTCAGAAGACCCACCCGCTGTTTACAATGGATGTTTTTCTTGTTCCTTGCTAAGGTTCTTTGGGGAGTTTTCCTTCATTTGTTTTTTTAACTAATGCTCTGTCTTTTGGTGGAGGAGGGTGGAGGGGGAAGGAAGCAAATAAATGGGTCTCCCTTTACACCATTCGAATTACTGCTTTGAAAATGAACTGGCACGCTCAATCACAGCGAAGAAGCATATTGCTGAGGCATGACTCAGTTTGCCGTTTGTACATATGTGGTGATTTCTTTCTCATTACTTGCTAATTATTGGAGACCGGTCTTTGCATGCAGATTTTTCTGGCACTTTTAGCATATTTCTCCCCTCAAAATTGCTTCTCCACTCTAATGAGGTGGGTGGAGGTGGTGCCCAGAAATTTTGGGGTGTCCTAGGAATTTCTTAAAGAGGCTTGGAAAAGAGTCTAAATAATTTAATGCAGCTTACTTTAAGAGAGGCTTTAAAAATCCTTGTTCAAAATTTGGGCTGTGATGGAACACGGATCAAAAAATACTGAGTAAGTGCTAAGCATGTACACATGAGGCACTGTGTTAGAAAGGAACCTATTTCCTATACAGATTGATCTTATGTCCTCTCCTGGAATTTCTGAAAGCCTTCATTATTAATAAAGTATCTGATAGAATTTTCTTATCACGAAGGTTCTCTTTCACCCATGGTAAGCTCTCCCCTTCTCTCTGAAAGAATACCTACTAGAACAACTTCATTAAATCCCTTAGACAAAATCTTTAATGTAAGTATTTTCCAATGGAGAGGCTGGGCTTTTAATTCAGATGATGTGTTGACTTGTTTTTAAAAAGAAAAGAATATCAATCTTTACTGATATCAACTTTGATTTTTGGAAAGCAGTGACTTTTTTTCAGGGCCTTATGTTAAGATGAAAATGTTCTTGAAATAGTGTAACAGATTAGTGAGCATACACCAGTTTGTATACTGCTACTCAAATAAGCCAAATATGTGCTGCATGCAATCAGTAATACAGATCTTTTTCTGCCCAGCTGCCATGATCAGAACTTCTGCCAAAGGTTTTATAATCCAAACTGCTACCTAAACACATTGGTTGAACATTTAATATTGATCTCTACCCCCACATACAAAATAATCACCATCTCTTTCACTACTGAAAGCCTGAGACCTTATGAGCTCAGCTGTCACCTACAGGTGAGCAAAGCTAGAACCCCATCTCTAAGTGGGAGGAGAACAAACCTCAGAATCCCAAAATACCAGGTTTTCCTTAGCAATCTGCTTCAGGGAAAAAAAGGAAGCACTAGGATAAACATTCTAGATGGTCACAGCTGCCAGATTTCCACATTTAAAAGAAGTGAGAATGATAGAAACTGCAAGCTGCTTCTCTTACTTCTGTGACTGTGTCTCTGACAAGCAGCTGGAGATCTAAGACCTTAAAACAGTAGATTTTAAAGCCGTACTAAATTAGTGATGTAGGTTTCTAATTACTTCAGTGCTTTTCTCCGTTCTTTTTATCTCAGGAGTACTGGGAATTTGGCCCAATGGGTATACTTCATCTCTATCCCCACTTTTTATGCAGAGGACAACTTTTCCTACTGGTCCAACAATCTTCAAGGTAGGAAAAATAGAAGTCAGGTAGAACATAACCATAATGCCACCACATCTTATTCCTTTCATTTTAATTTTTGACAAACATGGTATTTCAGACGTGACTTCAGCTGCACAGATTCGTGGATGTGTTTGCTCCCAGTGATCAGACAGACACAGCTATCACTTCTCTTGTTTACAAAGTGCTCCTGGAGAACTGGATTATGAAGCTCTTCATAAGCTTCGCAGCACCAAAAACGACATGCAAGGTAAATACTGGTTTCTTCATTATTGAAATGTTGGATGGCTTCTGATTTGGGCTTACAAATCTTCATTGGGGTATTTTAATTTGAAATCAAGTGATATACAATTAACATCTTAGCTTTTCTATAAGTCTAGAAGTATCATGTCAAATCAGCAATATGTGTATAAATTATTGTACACAAATTCTATGTGTATAAATTGCATAAATTTCTGAAACCTTCACTGCAGAGGATGGGACAGATGCACATAATCAAACCCACTGTTTGTCCCATACTGTATGCTTTGTGACATTTAACTACTTTCTAGTGCCAATTCTGAAATTCTGCTGACTTTGAAGCAGCAACCCATTAACAGTAAATACAGTTACTTGTGAAATTCCTCCATGCCAATGCATGCTAAGTTTTATAGCTCTTCATCAGTTTTCAGTTGTATTTTTCAGAAGAAGCTAAATAGAGGAATCTGGCCAATATGAGTGCTTGTTCTGCATTAGAACAAGATAGACATGGCATTGTAATTAAATGTCTCTATAAAAATACCTAAATAAGGCACATGTACAGAGCATCTACAACTGTTCCGAAATTTGTCTAAGGTCTTGGCCTATGGTACTACTTACACTCTGACATGATATTTGAACCACAAACTTATAATAAGATATTCTCCTTTTCTTGCCACTGGTTATATTTGGACAAACATAGGTGGGAATAATTTCCTGGGTGATCCTGTGTAGCAGATGAACTGCACAAAGACATATATATATTGAATCATATTAGCAGAGGATTGAGCAGATCAAGGGATAAGGTGCTTCATGATGCAGATAATTTTTCTTGCATGATGGCATCATACAGAAACTGCAGATCACAACATACATCTGTGTTTTAAGTAAGTAAGTGCACATTCTTATTGTTACTATTTTTATTGGTAATTCTCAATTTAATAAAATTTAATATGAAATATTAAATAGGTTGCAGTAGCCATTCATGTACTTTCACGTAAACACCTTGGTGTTCATTCGTCTCTGGCAGAGTTGCAACCATGCAGTGCTCTCAGGCTGCTTTACAAAGGAGAGTGACAGCGCTATCTTCACAGTCTCTCTTAGGGGAGAGTGTGCGTTCAGCAAGACTTCCTTAAGTGAGACTAGACAGTGAAGAGAGCAGCACTGAAACTGTTGATTTGTGGAACAGCTATCTCACTCTTGTTCAAGAAAGCTTGCCCTCAAATACTATTTTAAATTGATTTCTATTGATAAGCACCATTATAATAAAGTATTCTGCCAACATATGTGAACATTTGGCATTTTTACTATTTGGAATCCAAAAAAAGCTGTACTGTCATCTTCATGTGTTTTACACTGCATATGTAGGCACATTTATTTTGAGATGAACTGAAAGCTTAAAATGCTTAAAATGTGCAAGTGCAGACAGTCCTATGATGAATTTCTAAATCTGAAAACAGAATTTGCAGCATGCTCTTCATCTTGAATCTGCAAGTGCTTTTTCATATATGCTGAGTGGTAATGTATATCAAGCTAGGACTGAATATGTAGATAATTTTTGAATGTAACTTGAGTATAAAGAACAATTCCTATTATGCATACATAGATACAGATATGCTCTTCGTGTTTCCTATTACAGTGTAATGACTGGACTGCTGTTTATATTTGCCCCTCCTTCAGACACAATTTTTTGGTACTTTATTACCTGGGACAGAGACCAGGCTGGGATGGTTCTCTGAGATTTAGTGCTTTCTTTCAGAAATTCAAACTTTCTCTCACAGCTTTGCCACCAATTTCATGACAGCAGGACTGCACCTAGTGTAGTAATTTAACACAAAATTACATTGGTTTAGACTATTAAGGCAATAAACAACAACTTTCACTACTGTACAGTAAGAAACAGTCACAAATATGTAGCAGTTAAGGTTTATGTTCTAATTTAGGTCATCCGTATCAGCAGAATTACTATACTGGTCATCCATGCTAACCTTATTTCTGGTATTAGCTGTTCTTTACTCACTGGCTCCAAAGCATAGGCTGTTAACTTCCTGCTCTGATGCTTTCCTTGATTGCTTTGACTGATTACCTTTTTCTCTGTTCAGCACAAGTTTTCTCCTCAAAATATAAGAACTGTCTCTGTGTCTTTACTCATTTCATATGCTTTGAGGTCTGGAACACGATAGTTGTCAAGCTGCACTCATTTTCTATTGAAGGACATTTTATACGTGTCAACATTTCATACAGATTCCTATCTCTATTAGCAATCACTGGTAAGTTTGAGTTTTATTGTTCTGAAAGGAAATACATGGTTTTGCACCGTTTTGCTCACATCATCTGTCTGTGGACACCATTAGGCCTTATTTACTGTTGCTCAGATATTGTATTTTCTTTTCAGGTCTGCTTTTAGCTTGGTCTTACAAAAAGCCTGTTGTTGAAATCCTGGTCTCTGATCACTTTTGTCTGCACTTTGATAAAAGATTTTCTCACTGTCACTTACCAGTTTACCCGAATTTCCCTAGCCACAGCTCCCCTTTGTCCTCACCTTTACACATTCTGTCAAGGGTTGTATTTCCAAAGCTGTAGGGACTGGCCACCTTTCTCCATTCACTCTCCTTTGGGAGTCAGCCTCCACCTGAGTACTCATGACCCACCTGCTTCCAAAGGCATTGGAAAATCAAGCAGATCTGCAGTTTATTGTCCAGCGAAAGATGATATTGGGCAGTTGCAAATCTGCACAGGACGAACAAAATTATCACTTGTGCTCAGTCTGTACACACAGACGAACATTGCCTGCAGGTTTGCCTCAAGATTTCCTCAGTGTGAGTGCTTCCTGAACACTCACCAGTGGAATTCCCATCATATCAACAGTTGCATCCTTCTCAAACCTGTGTCATGCTGCTTCTGATCATTCTGCTTTTCACTATCATCACTTAAAAGAAATTAATGCAAATCCACCGGTCTTCCACAAACTGATGATCCTTCATCAGTCATTCAGATCCATCCCAATAGATCAAGCAAGACCAGCTTCTAATTAGGGAAGAAATTTTGCCCTGTAATTAACAAAAGTTTGCCATACCTAATTTCCCCATGACAAGTGAGTTTTTTCCATCTTCTACAGAGTAACAAGGCACTGTCACTTTTGCACTGTTCCTCACGCGGCGCTACAGTGAGAATTCTTACCCTGCACATCCTGGGCTGCAAGGGACTTTCAAAACAGTCTGTCAGTCTACTAAAAGTGTAATTTTCTAGGATGTGATCTGTGTCTTTTTGCAGTTGGCATGTGAATTTACATAGAATCATTTTCAGGGTTTCCAGGTTTTCTATTAAACTTTTACAAATTTGTTAAACCATCCATTGGTCATTCATTTTCTATTTTCACCTGTCTGATTGATTTTTATAATGCCCCAGGCAGCAGCAGATTTCCAGTAAAAGCAAACTGGGTCACATCATTGATTTCACTCGCTTCCACCAGACCACTTAGTGATTTATTTCCTCAGATTGTTTTATTTCTGATGGTATTAGACACTGAGATTTTTTTTCCCCATTTTTTTTAGCCTGCGTTTCATAATCACAGCAATCTATTATCTATATATTCTGTATATACAGGGAGATATAAGATGTTCGCATAATAAGATTTATGAGATAAAATATACCTTCCTTGTATTTTATACAAAATCTGACAGATAAATACTTATATTATGTATCTTATATATAATACCTTTTTATATCTTGACACCCACATTCATTATAGATATCAGCACTTTTTGTGTGGAGAGAAGTTGAACTCTGAGCCCTCAGGCCTCCCTAAGTCCTGGGGCATACTGAAAATGATAATAACCCATGGTTTGTTTTGCCATATTACTTAATTAATCCAGCTGCTCTTGAATTGCATTTTTCTTTCACTGGATATTAAACCAACTTGTCAATTGTAATTGCAGAGCTCCTTCTTCCTTTTTTATCTCATTTAAACCAGTCCTACTGAGTCTATCTTTTCTTGCATGATATTGCTTTATTTCAGTCATTTTTAGTCTAAAGGAAATACATGGTATAAAGAGCTGAAATTAAAAAAAAAGGCCAGCAAGTTTATGAAATTATATTTGTAATTCATACATAAAAATAACTAATATTTCAAAATATTTTAATTATAAAGCTGTGTCTGTAGAAATGTAATAAAACTTGTGCAGATGATTCTAATACATCAGTAGTCAATAACTTCAAGTTTTCAGTAAGTTTCCACTCTGATGTGTTAAAGATGTGTCAGTTTGTTAAAATGGGCTCACAGTGCAACTCTGCCCCTTGTACAGGAAAACAAGTACTTCCAAGTAATATCAGGTAACATTCAGTACTTGCAAAGTTGCTTCTTTCTCTGTGCACAAGCACACGAAGTTCCTTTTGAAAATTAGGTGCACAGCTTTCATGTCTTCATTTAATTTTTGTCTTCCCTCTTCTATTGACACTGAGCAGGAAAACATATGCAGATACAAAGAAAACATGAGTAAAGCATTAACAAATTGAGGTAAATTACTGACATTATCCCTCTCACCACCTGAACCACAGGAAGGGCTATCTGACATGAATATTCCTGGCCTTCAGAGAGCCATGACCTTTCTGTCATCATTTGTGTTGTTTTGCCCACCAAATATTCTGGAACAAAGACCTGTGAGCAGCTCCCTTACACACACAGAAGTTCAACGTTTATCATAACTGTGAGTGCAATCAGGCTCAAATGAACAAGTAGATGTGTAGTCACGTAGTTTTGTCAGCTAGAGACTGTAAATGAGCCTTTTCCTTTTTAGTCCTTTTTATAGAACAGTCCCCATTTTCATTCCTTCTTGAAAGATGTGGTCCTCACAAGTCTTTTCTCTTCAAGTATCTATATGTCTGAAGTTTAACACCAGTAAATTTTTGTTCATTTCCCAGGAAGCTGAAATGTAAAAGCTACTAAATCAATGCTAAGACATGACCTGCTCTTCTTTTTTATCTCTCTATGCATTTGTTTTAATTATTTTCTCAAGCATATTTAGTGTGCAGTCTCTGTGTGGAGTATTGTATATTCCTAAATAATGCAATATTGCTGACAGGGTTTACATGATGGAATCATTGATATTGATGTGACAGACTTGATGTCTCTCTGCTTATTATTATGAAGTATCTTTGCTATGATGCAGAAAGTAGTATTCTTAATCCCCTCTTCACTCTACATTAGTTGTGCTGCCCTAAAACAAAATCTTAATTCATTCTGAATAGTGACAGTGATCTTGACAATCAGTAACACTCATCCTCAGTGTGATATCCATTCACAGACTATTCCTTTCATTCCCCTTTCTGTGAGGCAAAAGCCCAGACCAGGTAGATACCTCCAGCACTCACTTGAATCATCCGTCGCCCCAATGAACTACAGGCGGGCAGGAACCTCACAGGCAGGCAGGTACCCCAGCAGCGCAGTGAGCATGCCTCCACAAGGCACCAAAGATACTGTTACAGATGAGAAAAGGAGACTTAAGCACCAGTAAAGGGAGAAACTGAAGCATTAATATTACCCAGAGTGAGTTTTTTTAACACTTCTCAAGTGTTGTCTCAGCTACAGCTTAGAACCATCATCGCATCTAGTGAGAGAAATTTCTGCTGTCTCTGGGTTGGTTCTTTGGGAGTCTGCTCCTTTTGGGAGCAGATTCAATCCTGACCCCTGTGAAACAGCCATCCTGCCCAGGAAACAGTGTAAGACAGCAGTGGATGCTGTGATAGGAGCGGAGTGACAGGTGCTGGACTGATAGCCCAGAGTAAAAGGGTCTGCCTGTCTTTTGAACCATCTAGTCCCACCATCTTCTCCAGCAGCACTAGTCTTCATTTACTACTTTCACTTCTGCTATCCCAGCCTTTGAATACTATTAATTTCCTTGAATTTGGAAATAGCATGAAATCCTTAAGACACTTATGTAGCTGGAATCCCCAGTACTGCCTTGACAACTGCTTAGTGAACAAGCAGAAGGAGTTTGAGGCCATCCTTGACATATTCCAAAGATGATGAACTACGCCATTGTATTTGGGCTCCATTGTAGAGATGGAGTTCATTTTCGCCATAGCATACCTCCCAGTGCTGTGCTTTTCATTGGTGGTTAGAAAGGTCTTGGTGGCCAGTGGAATGTCCATCTTGGAGCTGGCTGGCATTGACTCTGTCAAAGATGGGGGAAGTTTCTGGTAGCTTCTCATAGAAGCCACCCCTGTAGCCTCTCCACTACCAAAACCTCACCATGAAAACCAAATACAGACATACACACAGCTCCTGCACAAGAAGTTATGATAAATCTGACTAGTAGCCTCATGTCTGAAGACTGTCTCAGACTGAGAGCACAAATAAAATATTGATGCCAGGTTTTAAGCTATGATTCAAAGTTACTGTCAGTGAATAAGCTGCTGTACTCCATTCCCAGCCTACCTAACCTATTAAAAAAAAATTACCGATGCATGTACTTAACTGAGTTTTAGAACATATTAAAATGAGTTTTGAGGCAGAATTCTCTTTTTCCATCTGAAAGAAGGATTATCTTCCATTCTGCAGAACTCTAAGGCAGGAAGGC
>VXAZ01006792.1:150348-214799 GCA_013399875.1 Gymnorhina tibicen
GGAAGGAAGGAAGGAAGGAAGGAAGGGTCCACAGTTACCTTTTCATAAAATTGCCCAGTGGTGCAATGGTTTTCTTGTAGTTCTGCCTGCTTGTTTATGGCTAAGTTCTTCTAGCTGCTCAGAACCTAACTGCCTAAAACTCCAGCAGACTGTGCTGTGCTAATCACTATTGCCAGCAAAGATCTATGGCAGAGCTGGAAAAGCAGTCTCTTCATTTTATAAAAAGGACTGTAGAGAGAACAGCACTGCCTCTGCCACACCGCCCAAGTAGCTCATCCCAGACTGCCTGAGATCTCATTTTGCTACATGTAGCTCATCCCAGACTGCCTGAGATCTCATTTTGCTACATGTGTTAAAGGTATGGGCTCTGGTTATGTACTGTTCCAGCAACAACAGTTATTAAATAGCTCAACAGATCCACCATAAATTTACAATCAATATTGTTCTTATTTAAGGAACAATTCCCAATGCTGCTTCTCTTACCCAGAGTAGTTATGGACGCTCCATTACTGGAAGAGTTCAAGGTCTTGGATGGGGCTCTGAGCAGCCTTGCTCATGGCAGGAGGGTTGGAACTAGATCATCTTTAGGTCCCTTCCAGGCCAAACCATTCAATTATTCTATGATGTTATAACCCTATGGTTCTGCTAGAGTACAGTAAATTTCTCTACTCTAAAATAAATTACTTTCAGTTTGGTTTGTTGATCTAAAAGTGACAGAGGTTCTGCATCTGTGTAGTTTAAATACATATTTACACTAAACATCTGGCTTGCATTTTCTTTCTAATAGCATGGAAGTTAGCCATGTTTCAAGATGTTTTAATTGTCCAGTAGAGTAGGGGTTTTTTATTTTTGTATATTTCTTATCAGTATGAATTACTTTTACGTGTGGAAGACAGCTCTTTGATGCAGTTTGGAAATGCTGATTACCTAGTTACAATTCATAACAACATGAAGAAGGCTGGGTGATTATGGGTGTAAGAGAAGGATATAAATCATCCAGGATTGAATTTATATCTAGAGTACAGAGTAATACTGACCAATTTGCTCAACTCCTCATCTGTTGAACTTAATTGTACCTTAAAGTATTAATTCCTTGAAATTATTTTTGCACATTTTTAGTATACCAAAATGTAAGGATTAATTGGTGTTTTCATTTTAAAATGTGGTAAGCAGATACAAACCACAAAAGCAGTATTACAAGGACAGGGTAACCAACTTGGTAAAGCCCACGTAGCAAACTACTCCTACTGCTCAGAAGTTTGTCCACATTATCACTTCGTTGCCTTATCATATCCAGCTTTTTTCCACCATCTCAAAGTCAATTGATAGGATTCACTTCCAGACAGTTTTATTTTCTTTACTATATGACTGCAATGAAAAGTCCATCCTCTGGCTCTTTGCTGGCCAGTGTAAGCAGTCTCAGTTCACCTCTCAGCAAGTAGGGAACCATATCAGCAAACAGAAAAATGAGCTGACTTTCAATCTCAGCAGACAGACCCCATGTGTACAAGGAAAATGAATTCTGGATAGGCCTCTTCAGAGATACGGCTAGCTCACATCGGTAAAGCCAGGCGTATCGTTGTACTTCTGCTGTAGGGAAAGAGGGCTTAGGTTTCCCAGCTGTCAAACATCCAGCAAGTTTTCCCAGCTCTGCTTTCACTGCAAACCACAGAAGACTGTAAAAGTGGTGCAGTCATGGTTTGCTAATTTTTTTATGCCAAGACATTTTGGAAGAAAACACTTTGAAAAATCTTTATCATATCAACTCTTTGCTAAGAATTCTCAAATGAAAGAAAGCACTGCAAAACGCTAGCTCAATTTAAAAAACAAGAGAATTAACAGTAAGTGCATCTTACTTCAAATATTAGTGGTACAATCTGCAGAGACAATATAACTTTCATGTGATTCAATGTAATTTTTCTATTGGCAAAAATACTTCAATATTAGCTATAGGCACAGACAAGGGAAATCTATCCGTGATATCATTCCAGAAATAGGCTAAGAAATTATCGCATTTGAAGCAATTATTAAAGGAAAAAGAAATAGGGTGAGCTACTTCTCACCAAGTAATGTTAGGGGGCAATTTAGAAAGCAATATGACATATGACAAAAATATTATTTTAAATCAAGCATAATACTTGTAAATCACCAGCCGTATTCATTCTACCCATTTCTTTCCTGAAGCTTAGCTTTCAAACGTCTCTGCATCCATCTTAACCAAGTCTTTGTCTCCCTCCTGTGTTCATAGACTGTTGTTAACATGAATTTGACAGAAATTAAGATCCCTTTAAATATTTACAGTCACTGCTTTAAAATCTTTTTTTTTAATCCAAGTCATATGTAAAGCAACATTAATATTTCTCACATAAAGAAAACACTTCCCAGATAAAGGTTAATTCACGTCTGATAAAAGCAGGTCAGAAAAAATTGCAAACAACTTAATAAAGTCAATGCAGTCCCTTTGTGATTGATGATTGATTTTTGTTTCCCTGCTAAGATACTGCATCAAAAATTTCTTGGTACCTGCAATATACTAATTTTCAAAAAGTTATTCAAGACCTCTAAACCTTTCTTTTAACTGTCAGACTGCTGAATTTACATGATGTCATCAAGAAATGACTTTCAAAAGCATTAACATCAGAAGAGGGAGAAATGATTAATGCATAGATGAAACATACCATTAAATCTTAAACTAATCAATTATTAAATTCTGCAATATCTTAGCAAAGTTTCCTGGTTTTATTTCCAAAGGGAATATATGGAGCTAAGGTGGATATATCATACATTTTTGATGCACACACACATCTATGCTTCACTCATTAAGTAGTGTGAGACTGCTTTAAAAGAAATATACTGGTACATGGGAAAGACCCTCAAATATGTCATATAAAATCTACCTATTTATTTTTCCTGTATTTCCCTTTTATTTTCCCTTTTCTCATATTTGCAACAGCCAAGACAACTGTTTGTGTGAAATTACTAATATGAAGTTTATTGCTATTTTGTATGAACTCTTAGAAATTTGTAGAAGAATGTTCCAAATATTTCCAAGAAAAAAAAAAGAATGACACACACAGACAGCTGCTGTTCAGTTATTTGGGGTAAAAAGACTTTTAAGAAAAGCCATCATTTCAATTTCATGGAAGCCTGGGATAAACCCACAATATTACACCTGTTGAGTTACACGTCTCTTACTTGCTGTAAGCCTGTTCCATCAGCAATGGCTTGTGGTCTTCCGTTTCTCTTTGATGCTATGTGTCCATCCCTTCCCAAAGAAGACCTTAGGCCAAGTCCTTTACTCATATGTGCTTTAGCCACACACACCTCCAAGTCAAGCCTGGTAGATTCCTTCCCAAAAAGCTGAGGCAGACGATCCAATTTGAGAAGTATTTAAAGCACTAAAAAATACCTTTTAAAATGAAAACGCCTTTTGTAGCCCTTCTGTAGAGCTTGAATAATTTGCTATCATTTCTGTTTCCACTTCCTGCCTGCCCAAGAGGTCACAGATATCTTCCAGATAATTCTTGCTTTGGTTTGGTAAAATAAGAAGAAACTGAACAAAAAGACCTTTAGGCAAACAATCTTTTATTTTACCCTCCAGACTGCAAAAAATTTGGTATAATACAGCCAATAATTACCTAAAACAATTTGCTCATTCTCACTATTATTTTGAATTAGCATACATTAAATCATTACAAACCTTTTGGGGATTGTACTCTAAAATGCTACGTTGATGCTTACATTTTGGACCCAAAGGAGGAGTCAAAATTTGTCTCCGGTTTCTAACTCTCAGTTGCTCTAACACAAAATATTAGCAGTTTTCAAACCCTTCTTTTCTTTCAGTCACTGGAATTCTCTCTTATTCAGCAGTCTGTGATCTGATTTTCTATACACCTGTACCTTCACTGACTTCTGCAGAATGGCACACATCTCTCTGAAGTTGTAACCCATCACCCTGGTATGTTATCACCATTCCTATTTCAAGGAGAAATGAAATAGTGTTGTTAGTTTTATGGCTTTGAAAATCCCTCCAATAGGGGGATAGAGAGTACATTGAAGTATTTCTCACTATAACCTTTTCTTACCCAGCTAAAGAGAAAGGCAGTGTAGTAGAGCTAGAATAAAGCCTGTTCACACAGCTGTTTCAGCACTTATCTTCTATAGCATACCTGCATTTGAGTATATTCCAGCTCCCTAAACCTTTGCTTTCCTCCTTTTCCATTTTCTACTATTCAGAAGGCAAATGCAACCACAATAATGTGTAAATTGGATTGTAACCCATCCTGAGGGGGTTGAACACTAAGCAGGTCGCAAGAACACAGATACTGATGGGGTGATTTGCCCCTGGGGTGGAGAGCTCCCACACTTCTGTCACATACCTTTTCTAATGCAATGTAATAGAATGATCTTAGACCAAATGTAGAGTCAAGTAGGTTTTTCTTTGGCCTTCAGATGATTTTGCTTAAGTGTTGAAGTACTTAACCCACCACTCAACAATAGTCTTGAGTAGTAACACTACTGAAAATTAGCTATGAAATAATACGAGTGCTTTGTTTGGCAATAGATGTTGCATGAATTCAGCTGCAGTTAGACAAGCCAAGCTTTCAATTACTGCAGACACCATGGTGGAAAAAGGACCAGCATGTGGGCAGTAATTTTCGTTGTTTGCTTTACTCCTGTATCCTTTGATAGCCAGCTGGTGAAGGATGGGAAGCAGTGTAATGATACGGACTCCCTCTTCTGAAAGCTGTTTTGTACAGCAATCCAGATACTAATAAAACCCCATGAAATACCACATTTTTATGAACTGCTAAAGCGATATGACTGTTATATGTTGATAATGATAAATTGAAGGAGTAATTGGCAATAATTTATTACCCTTTTCCTTGAGAGAAAATTACTCATACAGTTAAATGATACCCGTATATTAAGAAAATGAAGTCATTCTCTTCCCAGGCTATTCCTCTTAAAGCTAGAAGCCATGTCTGCTATTTTTGCATCTTTCATTGCTGTTCAGTTCTGAACTCCAAGCAAAAAGGATTGCTCTCTCTCTTCTTTTTGTGGTACACAGAACGCTATGATCCAGACAAGGATCACAAGATTAGTATCTTTTATCAGAAATAATAGCACCAAAATATTTTTGTAGCCTAAGGAGATTGAAAGGAAACATTTCTTTATACAGCACATAATGATACAGTCTAATTTCCTGAACAGATAACTGATTCAAGATAGTAAAGCAACAAATATCTTACTGAGAAAAAAAGTTCAAAATTAATTAAAGAGGCAGAAAGACAGAATTATCTGAATAATTAAAAAGTCATCTCTAGTCATTCAAAGCAAGATAAGCGTACAAGAATACCTCTTTAGTCCTCATCTCTGAAAACACATCAAAGATTACCTCCTTGGGATGAGAAAGAAATCCATTAGATCCTTTGTCATTCAGTGGAATCATTCACCTCAACAAAATTTGTCTTCAGTCAAGTTTGTAATTGCAGAGATGTAATAAATACACAAATAGCATGGAATATCTTTCAAAGAGCCAAAGGAAAGCTTTTGATAGCCACATTGACAGTGGCACGAGGTCTCTTGAGCATTCTTTTTTATAGGAAATGTTTAATTGCTCTTTATTGAGCAGAACCTTTCCTTCTGCTTGTAAAAGAAATTATTGCTTTCTCCCTCTGGTTCAGTCAGAGGAAGTTAATAGTCCCAGTTTCCTCTGGCAACAGACACAGTTAATGGCTGGAAGACTATCATAAACAGGGTTTATTGCCCAAATTACAATCCAGTTCTTAACCAGCCTTCTCATTTCAGATTGCCCTCCTGGCATTTTGGTGATTCTCTGTCTTATTATCTGGCTCACAAAGACACTTCTCTGATATTCAAAAACTTAACGTGCTTCTTTTTTTTTTTTTAATAGTATTCACATCGCTGGAAAGTGTTACGTTCATTGTGAAAGGTATATTTATTGACTTCATGACACCAAAGCGTTTCTCAACAAAAGTGATTCTTCAGCATGCAGCAAAACCTGTGTTCACATACAAAAAATAAAGAATTTCTTCTCTGCCCTCAAGCTGTTCCTTTTGGTGTAATAGCTAAGTGCTATTATTAAGGCAGTTGTATAAAAAATGTAATTGTATATGAAAATACTTGTGAAATCTTTAAGGTAAAAAAATCAATAGAATACTATGTATGTGATAATTATTCTTACTATGACATCATAAATGCACAGAGAGATTTGCAGTAAAACTAAAACCCCAGCTTCATAGTGCTATCAAAGAAGTCAAACATATAGACTAGGTATAGCTGGTATTATGGTTGGAACACATCATGGAATGAGGAGACTTAAAGAAACTTTAAGGCAGATTTTCTCTAATTATTTATCAATTTAGCAATGAGAAGTGTTACACAAAGCAAAAACTGTAAATTGTGGTTTTTTGAAGGGGGATTTCAGAAAGGAAGATTTTGGAGTTGCACACTAGAGAATTTCTTTGCTATTACACCTCATAACTAGGTGTCAGATTTTTTAAATGGATAGATACATCCAAGGCAGACACTAACTTAGAGTGAAATACAGTAGCAAGAAATGTAAAAGCCACATTCCTGCCAGGACAAGGACATCTTTACAAACACTGCATAAACCTAATCAGTAAGTCGTATTGTCACAGATTATCAGAGGTAACAAAAGTCTACAAAGAACATAGGCTTGAAATGTGACCAGGTCTCACCATGAACTCCAAAAGCCATTGCTGCATTTATATCAAACAAGTCTCCAGAATAAAATTAAATTAAATTTTAAAAAACACAACAAAAAAACAAAAAAACAAAAAAACAAAAAACCCCCAAAACAAAAAAAAACACCACCAACAAAAAAAACAGGATGGGGGAAAAAAATCTTAAATGCATTGGAAGTGGGAGAAAACAGTGATTATTTTTAATTATACCACCCACTCCCTAAGCCTGTAAAGCATCTGAAGACTTCCGGTTCTATCAGGGCACTTCACTGATGCTGTCCTCTATAATTCAAACTGGTGGTCTTAATGAAATTTAAGTGTTGTATAATCATGAGTATTGCAATTCTGAAAATATTTACTATCACTGCATCAGGATTTTTACATCTCATATTGGCATTTTTATATTCTAAACATAAAAACGATATATATTATGTCTTTTAATTTTTCATTGAACAAAATGAGGCTTCTATAAAGGATTTCAAGTTTGACAGGAAAAAACCCCATCTATTTAGAATAGAGATAACGTCTAGTTTGCTTATGGCTAAGGATTCATCCAAGAGTGTATCTATGTCTCTATAAGAGGTGTTGCAACAGGCACAATAAAGATTGTAAATATTTTGAACAATCAGGCTGATTTATTAGAATGCCTAATTAATGTTTATAGAGCATTTCAATATCCCTGGCTAGGGCATACTAAAGGATTGAATTAGAAATAAACAGTAGCAACTGACAGAGGACAGTGTAACCAGGGGATAAAGGGTGAGTCTTCCAAATGTTGCTTATTTTTAGCTATAGTACAGATAGTAAAAATAAGTGTATTATTTCTAAAAAGCAAAGAGTGCTTTGAAGCACCTAATTTTGCTGAAGTCCAGTTTCAGCCTTGCTATATTCTTTCCTTACTGTGTCAGTATTCTCTTTGGCTCAGAAGCTCATTTTGTGCAGGGTGAGATATGGAATAATAATGCAAAAGACGGCAGCTGATGACAAATCCCTTAACATTTTTATTTCATGTTATTACTGTGATATACAATAGGTGATTTCCTGAGTCTGGTACCACATCATGGAGTCAGGGACCATAGTACATGTACAGATTCTCCAAAAGAGCTGTCCCACTCCCCAGTTTCTGCCTAGGAATTGGAAGTTCTTCCACAACATCAGCAACAGCTGCACTGCAAACATATTACAAGAGTTACATCAATCTGTGAGAAAAAGCCACTCTAAATTAGCCCTGCTGAGCAGCACCACTTTCAAGAGAGCTCTCCTTCTAATAAAAGCCATCATACATGAAATTTGTCACTCTGTGTCTTTCAGCAATCAAGTGCCATCATTTCTCTTTGACAGCAGAGAAAGGAATTAATCTCTATAAAAAATATCAAACAGACATACCTTGAGTAGTACATGAAAGTGAAGTTGAGGGCTGGGTTGTTGTCTGCAGCAGGTGCTTATTTCAGTAATTCCAGCAGTGAGAGAGAAAAGGATAACTGAAACCAAACCAGAGCCATTTAACAGCGACGGAACGGCCACTTCAGCATTTCTACTCCAGCATGTCCATCATAAGACTCTCAATCTATATTTCAACCTGACTAAATCCTGAATACCTTCTCTGAGTGACAAGTAGACAATCAGAGGACTTGGAAATCAAAGCCTAACATGGGAAGAAGCATAGTACAAAGACAGTACATTGCAGAGCACGCCTTAGGACAAAAATGCACCCTGGTTTTTCCAAATCCCAGTCTCTGAGCGAAACACTTGTTCAGCCCCATCTCATGTCTGCCCTACTGACAAAAAATGTCCCGGCACTCCGCGCACCTGCAATGCAGGCATCTGATAACTGTCTCACGGCATAAACCTGCAAAACAGGGGATGAGTAACCTGAGGTTGTGGGAAAACAGGAGAAGGATAACCTGAGACTGGTCTCTGTTTAAGAGGAGATATCCCCTGGAACAGATCAGTTCTACCTGCTCTGGAACTTGAGCACCTTGCTCTGGTCTGGGACACAACAGACTGGCATTATGGTAAACTCAGTAGCCTGTAGCTCTGTTCATAAGTTTTAGAAAGGCCGAACAGATGTCACAGGTCCTACACTGTACAATTACTTTATGCATACCTGTTAATGGGACCTTTATTTTTGAAGTGAAACAAAATCAAAACAGATTAATCTGATCTCTCAGCCTCATATATACCATATGTTGGATGAGAAGATAACTGGTTTGGAGTTCCAAGAGTCAAATAAATTTAATTTATATCCACTTGTTCCTGAACTAAAAGGATGTGTGTGATAAGATACTACAAAGAATGGTCTACGAACAGAAGCATGATATTACTGTGTGGCAGAGAGCCTTTACTTTCTACCACCAAACACTGCATTAATGACCACCCTGAACTAGCTCATTTGGTGCTAGAGGTAAGTTTTTAAACCATACTTTAGAAAACTTAAGTTGTTATCATGCAGCATATTGGAAAACATGGTGCATCAGAAAGACCTACACCACCAGTAATAACATGTCAATAAAGTCCATAATCGTTACACTTCCAGCAGTACTCAGCATTACCTCAGGAAAATCAGATCTGGAGCACCAAACACTCCCCTAGAAGTAAGTGACAGGAGCGGTGCAGCTGCAGGTAACAGGGACACCACAGTGCAGGCTGTTGCTATCTGTTACAAGGAAGGAACTGAAATAACTTTCAGTGACCCCAATAAAATAGCCTGCCTTTTCTAGAGCCTTGCTTCACTGAAATATATACAGATATCTTACATCAATGCCCGTATGCTGAGACTCAAGACTTTGGGTGATTCCATGGCATATTCTCAATTATTGTCCAAAGAAAAAAGCACAAGATGGGCGTCACAGTTTAAATGCAGGACACAGACACTCATCCATGTCTTCACAAAACAACAGCAGCCACAGCCATAAAAGGCCCTCAGCTGGCAAGCTGAGCTACCTGCCCTTTGGCCAGTTTATCCCCAGTTGTCACAGATCAAGAAAGAATGAGGAAAACAAAAGAAAAAATGCATGCATCAGTCCTTACAATAGCAAAAGAATAATCAGGTCATTTGCTCCACAGCTCTTGCCAAAAGTGCTACCAGGATGCAGGGCTATAGACTTCTGGAGAGCAGGTTTTTTTACAGGAAGACCCTCAGCCTGCTGCTATCTGAGCCCTGGAGGAGCTGGTGGAAAGCATGTGGCTGAAGCCTGTCTGTTTCTCACCCCTTGACTCATGGCAGATTCCCACTATCTTAATGCAGCTCTGTGAAGAAACATACCTATATTTTTGGCTTTTAAAGCAGCACCTTTCCAAGAGCACTGCACTTGTGAGCATCTGGCTGAACAATCAGCAGCAGCAATGGAATTTTCTCACACTGGTACCCAAGCCATGACTTCTCACCCACCCCACTGATTCCTTCTCCTTTGCATTTTGTCAGTCTGTGTTCCCACATTGCAGCCACCCAGCCTTGTATCTATCTCCCTGCAAAGGGCAGACTCTCTGGGGAACTAAGCCACCGATGTATTTCTGAAAAATTCATAGCATGCCCAAGTTTACAGAAGGAGCTTGAGCGCTTCATTGCAAGGACTTTTAAAACTCCTGCTCCAGAATATGGGAACCTGCCAGCTAAGTTACACTGGTCATCTCTTCTTCCTTGCTGCCAAGAAATCGACTTTCTTTCTGGAATTCAGAAACAGCTGAACAATTCCTCTCATCTTTGCTAGTATTTCCAGCTCAATTTCTGAGTGCCTGATCTTCTCTCGCTCAGAATGCTGCCTCAAGTGTGAATCCTAACTACCTGTCTTAAATACAGGTTATTGAAAAATGGGTTTTGTAATAGGATGATAAAACACTGCACCATATTTTGTCATACACAGTATAGCTGTAATTTATAGTATGTTTTATACTTATTGTCCCTTAACTAATGGAAATTACTTTTCCTTCTCCTTTTCCCTAGCATGGGATGTAGTGTGTGGCCAGTCAAGTTCTGATTGTGTTGTCTCCCTTCATTAATCCTCATGTATTCCACTCAATAGTACAAACAGTGGCAGCGGCAGTATTGAGAGCAGCTGCAGGTTTCTGGGAGCCTTTTTATCAGGTATCATCATGTTTTCATCTCTGTGATGAGCTGCAAAGTATCCTGCAATATACTGCAATCAGTATAACCTGGCTGACTGGAGCTGTGAATGCGGAAAGAGATTCAAGAAGTGCCATGACTCAGAATATGCCTGGAGTAGCACATACCAAGGCCCACTGCCAGTGAGGTGTCTGGCTTCTCCACTGTAACTCCACATCTTGTTGCTAAAACTAACAATCTGATATCAGTTCTCTTGAATAGCAATGTAAAACAGAAGTAATCCAAATCATTTAAATCAGCATAAGTAATGGAATGAGGGTCATAAAATCCTCTTTTATCCTACATTTTAGCAGTAATTATATTCTTTTCAGAGAATAATCACCACTTTCTAGAACTGAGCTTTAAATAGTATTGCAAAAATTTAATATAGGGACTGGAATTTTTGAGACTTCCTTTTAAACAACATAATACCCCTTATAGATTAAAAAAAATTCATAAGGTAAGCATCACTCTAAGAATAAGCTCAAAGCAACCCCAACACTCAGCAGTCTGGGACATTTTAACCCATAAGCTCCCTTAGATCACAGGTTTTTGAGATGGGTTGCTAGATACACATAATCTGTAAAACAGGCTAAAGATACTCCAAATGTAATCAGTCAGACATGTAACAACCAATTCACTGCACCTTAAATACTTAATAAATTTCTCTTGCACAGTTCCATGCTGCAGTACCAGGATCTCATGATTTCTCAGGGATGTACAGCAGCTTGTCCCCAGTTGCCTCTGGAGACTGGAATCTTCCTCTTTTGTGAGACAAAATGGTTAACTGAGGCAAGAGATTTAGGCCTTGCAAGTCACATGAGAGCTGTGACCATCTCTGGTGGCATCCTGATTCAAGTTAAATACTGCTCATCTGGCACTTCACTCTTGTGCAACTTACGAACTGCCTCTCTTTTGTGTTCTTGGACCTCCGCTCTACACAGAGCTGAATTGGGCTAAGCTATTAATTGTCCACAAAACAGACTTCTTCCTAACCTGAACTACAATTTGCTCTGCAAAGTGTGAGTTTGTTAAGCCTTGAAACATGCATTTTCTGACCTTTTCTGACCTTGCCTGGAGTTGAATTTTCCAGGTTGACTCACACCTAAACACTGATCATTTGCTTTATACTAAGTAGGATTCCGTCCCAATGTCTTCTGCACGCACAGGCACCCAGAGTGTTTGCAAGCACTTCAGCAGAGAGCAAGGAGAAGCATGATACTGTAAATCACTGACCCCCTTCTGCCCTTGTTGGGTCTTTCCCATCAGTATCACCTGAGACAGAGAACTTCCCAGCCTTTCACATTTTCTAAATGGTTAGCCTGTTTGTTTGGTTTAATGTGGCTGAGATCAGGCTGAAATACAAGGTTATTCTTTGTGCATAAAAGACATTACAAGGAGCCTTTCACATTCTCTGAGGGTTAACATAGAGAATAATGGGTATCAACACTCCAGATTGTTTATGCTGTCTTTCGAGCATCTTCCTCTGTGAATACAGTTTTATTATTCTAGAGATATGTACTTCCTGTCTACTTCTGGTTCAGTCTTATTCCAGAACTAAACTTCTTTAAAATATGCCATTTTGCATAATATCCTTCCTTTCACAGATGTGGGGAGAGCCACACAAAGCGTGTGCTGCTTCATATCACATCCACACACATTTGATTCTTTAAGTAGATTCCTCAATGCCTTTCATTCTGCAGGAGCATTCTAAACATAATAAGCTCTGTATTTTCTACATTCAGGAATGAGAATCTTAAGTGAATTGTCTAAATAAACAAAATTTTAATGAAAGTGAGAACTGGAAGCAAATATACTGGGCACAAGAGTCTTCCACTGCTGTTCATTTTCTTTCAGTAAGGATTTAGCAATGCTCAGCAGCAATTTGGCTCAATATTTAAACGTGTTATTTCAGTATTGCAGAGCCATGGCAATTCTGTGCTGTGAACTCCCCCATTTATCCCATTCTGAGCATCAATTGTCACACAAGCATCTATCATTTTGAAAGGTGTCAAACTGATGGTGGTACAAATCTTGAACTAAGACTTAGACTTCACTATTTTGTCTCCAAAATAAAAGATTTGCTTCATCACAGAGTGGTTTGTGTTGGAAGGCGCCTTCAAAGATAATCTATTCCACTTCCCCTGCTGTGGGTGGGGACTCCTCCCACTAGAACAGGTTGCTCAGAGCTCCATCCAAACTGGTCTTGAACATTTCCAGGAATGGGACATCCACAGCTTCTCTGGGCAACCTGTTCTGGTGTCTCACCACCTTCACCATAAAAAAAAATCTTCCTTATATCCTATCTAAACCTAATGTTTTCAGTTAAAAGTTTAAAACAGTTACCGCCTTGTCCGCTAAGTACAGATCCTTATAAAAAAATCTTGCTCTGTTATTTCTTCTAAGCTCCCTTTGTATACTGAAAGACCACAGTAAAGTCTCCCCAAAGCAGTATCAATGGAATAACCATGGAACTATTTCCACGTTGGATAAATAAGTCACGTTTAAGGGTATCTATAAAATCATGGAAATCAACATGATCAGAATGGAAACTAAAACTTCATAAAACAAGGGTATGTAATATTCATCTATACATGGTTTCTTTTAAAATTTGAAGGATCTCTGGTTGATTTTTGGAATGCATTCCCTTACATGTGTATCACAGAATGGATATGGTTAGAAGGCACCGCAGTAGGTCATCTGTTTCAACCTTCCTGCTCAAGCAGGGTCATCCTAGAGCACAAGGCACAGAACTGTGTCCAAACAATTCTTGAATTTTCCCAGTGAAGGAGACCCCACAACCTCTCTGCACAATCTGATCCAGGTTCAGTCAAGTACTCAGTTCACAGTAAAGTTCTTCTTTATATTCAACTGGAAACTCCTGTGCATCCCTTTGTGCCCACTGCCCCTTGTCCTATCACTTAGCACCACAAAGCAAAGCCTGGATTCAGCCTCTTGACGCCCTCCCTTCAGGTACTTATTGACATTGATGAGGTCCTGTCTCAGTCGTCTCTTTTCCAGGCTGAACAGGACCAGCACTCTCAGCCTTTCCTCATAAGAGAGATGCTCCAGCCCCCTCAGACCGCGGCGCTCTGTCTGGCTAGCAGTTGACCAGCACTGGGCTCCCGCCCCGCATGGGAGGGGGTGACGGAGGCTGCTCGCAGGCACGGGAGGATTGGCGAAGCTCCAGCACGGGTTCGCCCCAATCCACCGTTGCTAAGGGCACGCAGAGGAGATAAAGAAGAGGCAGAGGGGGTCCTTCATAGAAGGCAGGGAGGGTTTATTGAGAAGAACACAAAGAACCGAGGATGAAGAACCAGATTACAGTATTGACATGGGGTTTTATACCCCAGTAGAAAGGGGAGGGAAAACGAAAAATGGCCAGTGGTACAGAGACAAGAGGGTGGTACCAAGGTGGGGAAAAGGGGTACACAGCCCATAGGGAAGAACATGAGAGGGAAGGATTGACATGGGCCAACAGGGAGTCGAGAACCATAGAACAGTCTAGGGAAACAACTATATATGGAGGGAGAAAGGAGGGGACAGTGGCCAATTATGATAATGCAGGTTTGCATATTCCATGCAGCTGTCTGGGTATTCACCCTAACTCTAGGGTTCTTGGGCTGTGGGGGTATCAAACCAATGGACCTGCTGTCCGTGACACACCACAACACCCTCATCATCTTTGCTGCCGTCCACTGAACTTGCATCGGCAACTCCATGTCATTGTGCTGAGAAGTTCAAAACTAGGCTCAGCATTCCAGCTGTGTCCTCACTAGAGCTGAGCAGATGAGCAGGATCATCTCCCTTGACCTGCTGGCAATGCTCTTCCTTGTGCACTCCAGAACACCATTGGCCTTCTTGGCCACAAAGGCAAAATTTTGGGGTTGTTTTTTTTTTTCCATTCAAGTGTAGGTCAGAGCATCTACCAAGCAGCAGTGAGATGTCAAACCAATCAAAACTTGGCAGAGAGCTACCACCAGAATTCTGGAGGTGGTTGTCTTCTCTGTGTCAAACATAGTAGGCATAGAAGTAATATTCTGGCTTACTTTACACAAACAAATGTATGAATTTTGCATGAAAAAGTTAAAGGTTTGGTGGTAATACAGTGGATTATTTTTCACTTACTCAAATGTACACTCTACTGCCAGTTAAAGATTCTGACTAGTGCTGTCAAACAAGCAATTTGCTTTCAAAGTAATGCTGTAATTAAAACTACTGCTAGTTGGCATCTGGAACACAATGGGACTGCTTCTCCAGTTAAAACAGAGATGTAGCTATCGCTACAATACGGACCAAGTAAATTATACATTGGGGGTACATTGTGTGGGTGTGCAGGGAAAGTGAGTGTGTAACTCAATCCTGACATTTAACTGACGCACATAAGTGTGTTTTGCCTTGCTTCCCGTTCTAGCCAGGTTTTTGCTACAGCCCTCAGGGTGATATTAGTAGTCATGGAGCCACAAAATAAGCAGTACTCCTCCTTGATGAGGAGGGTAGGGATGCAAGGCAGAGGGCCACCTCTTCAAAGTGGTTCTAACTGGTACGCTGATAGGTGACAAAATAAAAACTTAATGTTGTATTATATTCTCAATGTTTTTTTCTGTTTCTATTCCTCTCCTTTAAATTTACACAAACTAACTCTAAACCTTGCAATATATCCTCCTATTCACCAGCTGTCACCCATATTTACCCTGCCCGTAACTCACCACTAACTTGGTCCAATGCTTCCTCCAGAAGTCACAGAGCACATAGCTCTGCTGTCAGTGTCTATCACCCTTTCTCTTGCCACATCTGAGGACCCCTCATAGCACCAGAGCAACGTCCTGTCTTACCCCAAAACACTTCACATCACCAGACAGATTTAGGAAACTGAAGACAAGCTTTCATGACGTACCAAAAAGGAAGAGGTACAGTTTAAGTGTCTTAGTGAAATACCTCCACAGACAAAACCTTCTAGTTCAGTACTGAGAGAGAGACCAGACCTGACAATACAACTCAGTCCTGGGACATCAGCAAAGCACAATCACAACTGAGACAAGCATTAACATGTCTAAAGCTAAGGCCAGAGGTCTGTCTTCACAATAAAAATGTGTCCAAAAGCAGCATGATTTGGGCTGCCTTGTAAAGAAAGAAAAGCCATGAGCCAGTGTGACTCTATACTGACAGGGCACTACCAGCCCAGAACTAAGTTTTCCAGCTTTTCTAATTCCTTAGGTCCAGTTTGCCAAGCTACAAAACCTACCACCAGAGTTTGAAACTTCCTTACAGTTGTTTCAATTCCAAAGACTACTGCTTACCCTATGGAAGAGTATTTACTAGGTCTTACAGTAAAGAGTTTGTTACTACCATCCTTAGTTTTAGCAATATGTGTCTCAAATCTCTTCAGATTACATCATGGAACTACAACATTGAATCACACTCCAATTGGTTCATTATATTAAAAATTCTAAGCAGTTTAATGGCAATTTCTCTTATAATAGTTCAGCAAATTTCAACCTTTCTCACATGATTTCTTCACATCTCTTTTGTAATTAATCCATTTACCAAAACATACAATTTTTGCCTTTTATGCATAGCATAAAAGTAGGAGATAGAATTCCAGTTTTCTCAGATTTCAGAAACTGTACAGCTTTTGGTTTTGTTACAGCACATACACATTTATTCTTCAGCTATTTACAAAAAATAAATCTATCTTTGCATCTCTTTGATGACTCTCCTCCAACCATTCAGTAATCCATCAGTAATTATAACTTCTTAGCTTCTTTAGCCTAAAAGGGTTGTATTTATCATAGATTGTCATGAATCCTGGTTTTAAACTATCAAGAGTCCAATTGCTGACTGGAATGGGGAATCTTCTTTCCAATTAAAATGAATGATTTAATGTAAAACCTTGCAACATTTCACATTTTAATTAGGTACATCATTATTAAGTACAAAGAGGTTCATCCTCATTTTATTTTCTATCCAGGAAATGAAATACAGTGAAAATGAAACATATAGTGTCAGACCTAGTAACACTTTCAGCACACCTTTGCAACTACTAATACATCAGTATATGATGTCTTTTATTTCTGCTTCATTCCAAGCACTTACTTGAAAGTCAGGAATACACTTAAGCTTTTTACATCCAAACATCCCTGGGAGCATCGAAAAATATTAAGCCACTTACCAGTTGAAAAGAAAAAAAATTGGATTAATTCAAACAGGAAAACATATGAAAATATACAACATCAGCTGACACAAGAGCAGGACTCCCCACACCGCTGTCTGTATGAATCATTTCTCTCCACGAGAATTACTTGTTAAATAAGGATGTGGCAACCCAGACTTTCAATTCTTATTAATTCTTGCTTGGCTTACAGATGGTAACTACCACAGGAAGTTCTTACCATGGACAAGAGATGAATCTCTGGGACATGGTACCTTCCTGAAGGACAGCTGGCACCTGGGCTAAAGCACCCCTCAGTGCCCAAAGCAGAAACAGAGAGAACATGCAGCTTTCTCAGCAGCTTTCTCTTTTTAGGCCAAGTCTGGGAAAGACATTGGCCAGGGACTTTTATACTACAAAGGAGAATGCTAGAACATGCTTTTGTGAAATCAAACATAAGAACTAGGAGATAGAGATGATTCACTAGAAAATGAATTGAAAGAACTGCTCGTTGAAAAGAGCTCATCTTACAATTACCTCTCTACATGAGCCAACTCAGGTGAGACAAGAATTTTCTTTATTTTTAACACCTTTTAATGTCTCAGGAGTGATTCATATCACACCGAAAGAGCCCTACTTCCAAACACTGAAATTACTGACCCAGTAATTGCTGATGAGAAAAAAAGACCAGCAGTCTCAGCAACCTGTTGCTGGAATTCCTCCTACCAATCTGACATGGAGAATCAGGATTTCACTGTCCATGAGGGCTCAAAACCCCAAATACAGACAAACAGCTTGGAAGGGTAGAATTGCTGCGTGGATGAGTCTGAAACAAACCTCAAGTAAATAATTCATTCAGCACATGCTTCTGTATTCCCAGTATTCCTGTATGCCCCTCACTTGATATTCAGTCAACCATTGTCTGCTTAATGCAGTCTTCACTCTATATTTTAATTCTACATGATTTTTGCCTTACTGGGTTAAAAAAATGGACAAGATGCTGGGCACAATTCAAAAGCAGCAAGAGGTTTCTTGCTGGGCTCATGAATCAGCAGTACAAATCAGTGCAAGCTTTTCTGTAAACATACACAAAAGCATGCTTGCTAAGAGGAATGCAAGGCTATTATAAAATAGAAAGGTTGGCTAGTTTTTGGAAAGAGATACTGTTGAAAGCAAGTACGCAAAATTCAGAAGAACAATTTTATAAAGTTAAAAAACTTAATATGGAATCCAAATTAGATATTCATAATTGGCCAGGCAAAAAGGGTTCTTTAAGCATTCATAATAATACATTTGTTTCCATGGATCCTATAGGAAAGACTCACCTTGGAAAGAAATAAAACATACATGAGGGAAGCTTGCTTTTTAGGGAGAAGGAGTATACCAGAATCTAAAATTCTAACACACATGAGTCTTGACTTTCATCCTGAAAGTGACAAAATCAAAAAGTTTCAAACACACTGGTACTTCACATCATGATATGATTAAATTTTATTTTTTTCACATAATTTACTTACTTTGAGTTACACTAAGTCCACAAAAATCTCAAAACAGTAGTCTTAAAATGATGACTTTTCAGATAGGAATGTAACTCAACCCTAGCACATTCCACTGACTTGCTGTGAGGTTCCATCAACAAAGGGACAGTACATCATTATCATTAATAAATTGTTACCACTGTACTGACATTACATAAAAATTAAAAAAAAAAAATCCCCATAGTGTGCCAAAGAGTTTAGTCTGAAACAGCTGTAGTAATGCTAAACACTCTGATTGAGGCAGATAGCTTCTATACAAGTTAAAATAGGAGATTACAGTCAATATATGGGCATTGGCAGTAAAGGCACAAGCTGAGAAAAAAAAGTAACTCAAGGGTTCTATAACAGGAGATTTTTTGAAGATCTTTGCATAACCACAGTGGTCTCTCTAGCCCAGAGTATCCAAGTCTGGAATAAGCTAGAAGAACCAACTGAGAAAGTGGGACCAAAAGTGCACTGTAGTGTCAGGAAAAGGCAGAGAAGTCAAGACTATCATTTACTACAGTTGGACAAAGTTCCACATATAAAAGGCTACAGAACTGAAAGAATGAAAAGGTAGGAAAAATACTGGAGCAAGCAGAGAGGGAAAACACTTAAGAAACACCAGACAAAGAAGTCTGTTGCACTTTGGGCTCAAAGTCAGTGCAGAGAAAATCACAGGCCCATTGAGTGGAATACAGCAATCCAGTCCGGCACAAGGTTAACAAATTAAAAACAAATTTTTTGCAGCAGCATGCTCCAAAATAAGAATACAGCATTTATAATCTAGGAGTTTAATATGCAAAATGCATAGAGAAATAAAAAGCATGTTAGGAATTGACTTAATCAGGCTCATGAATCTCAGTTTTAAACTAACAAATGTTAATAGAAAGAAAGGCCCAGTCCTGCAGACTTTAACCACAGTTACTTGCAATGGTTATGACAGTACTTCTAGCGTGGGAGCTAGATCCCAAGGCTGGATCCTCAAGTTAGGAATGCTGGTGTTAACTCCTAAATAATACTGGTGGTATACTGTTGGAATATACCCCATAAACCAACCAGATGCCCTTAGAGACTATGTTAGTTTAGCTTCCTTACGCAGTCACAGAGTATTTGTAAAGCATTACAGATAGCTTATGACAAATTTTGCTTCCTGAATTTTACTGAAAAGAAGGCACTGCTGAAGTCATTTGTGACTAGAAGCAAGAAACAGACTCAGATCCATAGCATCTTACAATGCTATTCATGTTTTAACTACACATTTTCAAGTTTTAGAACCATCCATGATCAGTCTGAGGATCCTCACCTTCAGCAAAGACAAAGCTGCCACATCACTGCAAGGCTGGGCCTCAATCCCATTCAGTGAACTAAAATTGCTACAGAAACTGAAAGAACATAAAACTTGTGTGCTACAGCTGTGCAGTACCACATTAATGTTAAAACCCTTTAGCTTTTATTTCATAGATGTGCAGCATGGCTCTAACCCATGGGCATTTATGACTGATGCATCTGCATGAAGCTTCTCATGAATGTTGCAAGCTTCTGAACATCTTCTACAGTCACTGCATTATATAAAGAGGCACGGATTCCTCCCACGGACCTGAATTGAGAAGAGGAGAGAAGAAAAAAAAAAAAAGAACCAGAAAAGTTTTATATATTCTAAAAAAAGGTATTATTAGCAGTCACAGACATTTAAATCTATTCCTACTCTAAAAGGATAGAATTCACATTTATGTGCATGAGAAGCAATATTTAATTCTTCAAGGCAGGCTTGCAATCTAGAGAAGCTTAGTATTTATTAGTTATTTACAGCTCCAAAGCTGTAGCCCTATGACATCAAAAAACTAATCCCACAAACACTACTGAACATGGGAAAGAACTCCTGCAACCAGGTAGACAAGCCACCTGAGAGGCTTCATACACTGATACAATCTGACCTCAAAAGTATCTTTTTTGGCATCTGCACAGAGACAGATTTGCAGAAGAAAGCAGAATTAACAATAAAGCTCTCTGAAGCCCACCACTTCACCTAAGCAGCAGCTGAGCCACCAGCAATCTCTGATTACAATCTCTAGACTGCTATTCTCAAGTGTTGCCAAACCAGTATGAGGAACAGCTTATGCGTGAGAAAGGCTGGTAAGTCAATGCACAATGCCTGATGCTGTACCACTGTAGTAACAGTTTATTCTGCACAGGACAGAGATTCACTTGACTAATACTCACCGATGTCCTTTCAGAGATATCATGTTAAGTTCCACAGCCTTCTCAAGAAATTTCTTTTCCAGGGCTTCATCACCCTTGACACTGCCAATGCGGAAAGGGACATTCATTCTGCTTCGGCTCTTTCTCTCCACTGGACATCTATAAAGGTTGCAAGATGTAGTGCTTAATCCACTTTGTGCTAAATTTCTATTTTCAGCTATACGCAGTTTGAGAAAGTGAATAATCACACCTGTTTAGAAACAACGTCAATCCTTCATAATCGAAACTGTGGAATCATTACTTTCTGTGAAAGAAAGCAGTCTTCCTTTTTTAACCAAGTATAATAATAGAAGTGGTAAAGTGGAAGGCTTATTAACCCTCCCTGACATATTCAAAATTATGCCAGAGAAATGGACAAGAGGCTTGTATACAGACCAAATCAAAGAAAAAAAAAAAGGAAAAATAAATAACACAGTTACTTAGGATAGGTGAGGTAATTACAGGGAATTTTGACTAAGTCTAAAGCAGTTTCTTCTCTTTATCTTCAAAGACTGACACTTCTCAACTAGTCACAAGTGCTATCAGAATTACACTCAGCTAAACGGAACTAAAAGAAGAACACAGCATAAGAAAATTTTCATGGACATTAGAAACTTCTGCTAGTGACTTCAGTGCATCTTCTAAATTAGTATTACTCGGATTCATGAAGTAGAGAAGAGCTTGTACCTCTAGAACAAATCTTGCATTGCATACATGGGCACAACATTATATGAGATGAATCACAGCTCCTTAATATATCTTAAAATCTCATTTAATCTGAAGTGGAAAATTCAAAATACACGTAATTTCTCTTCCACTATTTTGTGAAGGTAAGAAATGATGGGGAAGGAAGAGAAGATACAATTTTTTTTTTTAGATTTCTACTTATAAAGGAGATATGAAGCCTTCAGATTTATTTTTTCCTAAGGCTGTGATGTAGATTCTTGCAGGCATTCAATACAAACAAGTTTTCATAAACTGCATGTGAATTTCATACCTATTATTATGCTATTTGGAAAAGAATGGGTACCATTATTTTCAGTTCCTCTCTTGTTCCTTTGTCCAGATGTCTCCATGATGAAAAGAAAAAAAGATCCATCATAACATCTGCCTATGCAAATCTCCTACTTCAGGTTCAACCAGGAAAATAAGGTTCAAAAAGGCCTATGCTTCTAAGCACTCCCATATCTGAATTACAGCAGCCATGCTATAGTTTTTAGAATATCTAGTTGCTACTAGGCAATCTGATGTAACTCAGCTTTGTGCACAGACACTGGAAAACAAACTGCAAATGGCACAGAGCATTCCATGGAAGAAAGGCTCCATTTGCTCAGTGGCTTGTCACATGGCTTACTCATGGATGTATGAAACAGATTTAAGTGCCACGTCACAGCTGGGAAGGCAGCTTCAAATTAAGTCTTCCTTTTAGTTATAGATACAATTAAAAAATTCACAGTCTTAACCGTATTGCTTAGGAAGCTGCACACAGCTTAGTTAGTGAAGCTTGTTCTGCTTTCCCAACTGACTATTTACCATCCCATTTGCATTGCATTTCCCACTCACTGCCTTACAGACCAACTTGCCAGATACAGATTTCTGTTCGTCACAAAATGTTTTTTTCAAGGCTTCATTTGCTTTCTGACGTTTATGAAAAACCCCCAGGATTTCTCTGGAGTAGGATCATAATCCTGATCATGGTGATGCTAAAGGCAAAGCTGTTCTCATTAACTAAATGGATAAGCGGAATGTATTAAATATTAAGATGAAACTTTATCCCTGCCAATTATGATTGCACGCAGCTTCAATTTAAAATCCAAATTTAATTTGCCCTATCCTAACTTTGACTTGATAGTAAATTAGGTCTCAGCACTGTTGCTTTTACACTGAAGGTGAAGGAAAATATTTTGCAGTTTCATGGTAAATTAGTAGTCTGAGCTTGGCAAATATTAAAATTATTACAGTATCAGCTTTTAATTATGCATAGGTCCTGTGAGCTCAAAAATACCTTGCAACTCTATGTCAAACTCAGATGGTTAAAACTGCTGCTTTGGAAACCCAGCAAAAATAACTGAAGAAAATAAACTGTGCATAAAGTACATAAAGAAAATGTATTCCATTTTGAGGTCTGATCTTTCTATTTTATTTCAGAAAGTGTTTCAAAACTTAGCATAATTAGCTAATAAAAACGTTCTGCTTGACAGAGGAAAAAGCAGAGTCTTTGGCTCCTGGATGGTGGTAGGAAAAATACAATGCAAAGTGGTCTCTACCATTTCTTACAGGCTATTTTCTCTCTTTCGGCCTATATTTCCCCAAGAGATTCAGTAAGCATACAAACCAGAATCTGCATATCTGTTTTTGTACACTGTTCTCCTAGGCTGCTGTTTTATTAAGTTTAGAATATGTTTTTAGTAGGCTTCAATACTGATCTATACAATGTAAGTTGAAATTACTTCCTACTGGAATGAAACTTACCCTTGGGCAGTTACCAAGTGAATGGTTTGCACAAATAGTATCTATAGGAGTCCTCAAGAAAGGTGACTTCAACAATACACTGCAATTAAATTCTTGAAAGTTATGAATGTCTGCTTATGTAGCAAATATTGAAGCCAAGTGGAAAAGCATAGCAACTTACGCATAAAATCCATTAGATTTGTCGATAATATCATAAATCATCCGTGATTTGATTAAACTAAGTTTATCCATAGCTGCAGCTCCACCATTATTCTTTATCCATTCCAGTACCAACCCCATGATATAAATACTGCAAAAGGAAAGAACATTTTTCAGCGAAATTATTCAAACAGGAAAAAAGTAAGTCTTGTCTAATAGTTCACAAAGTGTTTCAGCAACAAAATGCCATGTTTGATTTAAGGGCACGTAAGATTAACAAATCAAAATCTAGACTATCTTACAAGTTATGACAATTCTAAACAGACAATGTTTTCTGATGAAATATCCTGAAACTCAAATGCCACACATATCTGTTGGACCCAGTTTAATTCTTTGTATCACAGAAGGACACATCCTGCAGTCTTCCTGCAGGGCTCTCAAAGACATCCCCAGACATGCTGCATGGACTGCCAATTCATTGCCTACACAACTGCCTGTCAGGTCCTGCCTAGAAGGACTACACAACTGCCTAGAAGGACCCAGATTTAGCAAAAAAGGTAATAGCATTTGCCCTGTGCAGCTGCTCTAGCAAAAATACAGGAGTAAATCTCAAATACAGGTACATTAATATGCCAGAAATTTAACCATATTTTCACAAAAGTTAAAAATAAGAACTCTAATCCCCTTTCTGTCGACAAAGACCTTTTGCCCACATGAACAGTGAAGTTTGGCAAAACAAATAATGATGTATCACACTTAATTATTCGTTACCAGTCAAGTTCTTAGTAGAGATCTGGAAGCCTACTGGCATCACATGGCTTGGGAGCAAGAATTTCAATGCTAGTTACTAAGTGCAACATAAAAAAATCCTTGAGGCCTTTTGCCTTTGTGCTTTTGCTACAAATGCAGCTTGTTCAAGTTCAGCATTTCCCACGACTACAAAAATTTACATAAAAACCTGCTCACAAGTTTTTATGGACTATTTCCAACAAGTTGGTTCTTATGAATCCCTTCATTATTGATTCCAAGGGAGTGCTCAGAGAACATTACCCTACAAGTTTCCCTTGTACATATCTAACAGGAGGCTGTTTTAAATTTTGCTACTTTTTATTTCTAAGGGGATGCCAGTACCAAGTCTTTGAACACTTCAGAAAGGCTGCAGAATAACCAAGGTTACAGACTGCCATTTCTGGAAGTACCTTACAGCTCTGAGAGCACAATCTTGCCACATTTATGACAGCACACTATCAACTACTCCAGTGTAAAGGATTTAAGCGAAGTATAGACTATGCCCTTCGTAAATATACAGGGCCGCGTTCACCTCTTGCCCTCACTTCCTTGAGCAAAACTTTTTGGACAAGTGAACTCTTAGAAGTCAGCCTTAGAATCATTCACAAAAACCCAGACAGTTGAAACCTTTTATCCTTCTTTTATGTCAACCAAAATAATATTTCTGGAACAATTTAATTGCAAAATGCATTTCAGAGCTCGGAAATGAGATTTTTATAGCAAATTCATTGTTAATTTTAGCTAAACACATTAGGGTAAAAGAGTCAATGATGTAGTGCCATGAGGTTAAAGCCGTCAGCATCACCTTAATTTAATTTAACATCCTGCTGAAGTAGCTTTTGCAAATTCAGTTAATATTTCCTGCCTGTTTGCCAGCAAACCATTAACAAGTGCAAGGAAGAGAGTAGAGAAAAAGAGAACTAAGAAGCTTTGCCAGTTCCTTAAACTGGAACAGGCAGTTAGAACCAAGCCAAACAGATGTGCATCCTGCCAACATTTCAGTCTGTTACATTCTGGAGTGTACTCCAATGCGAGTCTGTAGCATGAAGTGAAATCTGGCAAGACAGTGATGAGAAAGGAGAAAGACTGTTAGTTCAACTTTATTTTCAGTTCCCTTAACCTCCCACTACCCTGTTCAGGCTACTGACACATACTGAGTTATAGCTAAAGCAGCACTTTCTTTTCAGAAGTTCTTTGCAGTGGCTAAAATAAGGCTGCAGAATTTGATTTGTTTTGCTGTTCAAATCAGAGGAACAACACTGTGTCCAAGTACTGAGACTAAGTAGAACTTCAGTTTTTCAAATGGAAATAGCTTTGTAATTGGAAAACATGAATGGCTGGATTTAAAACCTGGCATATTCAAGTATACAGTGTCCAAAAACAGTATGCGTGAATTGGCAGTCAGGCAAATAATCTATCATGAAATAGAGGTTTCATCAAGCACTGGCAAAGAAAGACATACATACCGCCTATGTTACAAAGCTACATTGAGCAGACCAAAATCTGGAAACATTGTATAGTTAATTCTTACTGGGTGTACCCAGCCAACAGGGCAGACAGGCTGCCAGTAAGAATATATAATTACAGCACTACATACTGTAGAGTATGCACACAACTTGGGGAAACGAGTTCTGCACTGTAAAATCTGGCATAAACAAATGTTCACAAGATTTACTGTTCTGTTGATAAAGATAGATGCTCCTATGTCATTGCAATGGTACACCCTGCAGTGACAATCAGCAGATTCAGAGATATTTAAATTCAGTAAAATTTGAAGTGATACTAATTGTAATGATGGAATTAAGTTACAGGGTTTATATAGAGGAATCATGGAACTTTTTCCCTATACAGTACATTTAATATCTGTCACAAATCATTAGGCAACCTAACTTTGTAATTCTGGAACATACAAACAAGCTATAAGAGCTGAAACTAAACATCAGTATAAAACTGCATTATCAAATTATCTGAATGGAAAGAAAATCTTTATTTTCAAAGTAATTTTAAAAGTTTCTGGGGAAAAAGTGACACCTGGATTGAAGATCTTTTTTTAATAATCATTTCAGAGGACACGTATAAAAATTCTTCAGGTTAAGGATGGGTAGTACTGGCTCAACACGTAAACATTCTAGTAGTAAAGCTATTTCATTAACCATTTCACTAGTTATCAGAAGCTAGGAGACAGCAATTTTAAAAAAGCAAGCTGTAGTCTGACCTGATTCTTGCATAATGAAATTATCAGGTACACAGCAATTTTATGATTTTGATTGCTAGCAATGATTATATAAAGCTAGGTCAATTTTATCTTTGGACGCCAAATCAAACACTGAGATGGCAGTCAAAGAACTATGCAAAACTGTACTAGAGAATAAAGCAAAGTAACTACTAAAATGCCTTTTTAAAAACTGTTACAGTTTCATTTCAAAACTGACAGTAGTGATAGATGTAGCAGGAACAAGAAATATTTTGAAAGTTCAAAAGAATACATATTCTTGTAATATCTTACATTATTTAAAACTTTAGTAACAATAATATTGACCGTTCTGCAGTAAAGAAAGGCAGTGAGGATCTGGAGGTTCAAATGCTGAGAGCAACGTCAGGAAGAAATTAAAATCAAACTGTATTTAGTGATCAAGAAGCAAGTCTAAGTGCCAAATTACCTCCTTGCAATGAGAGAAGCATCACCACTGAATTGACTAGAGCTGTGCTCATGTAAACCAGAACTGCATCCTGAAACTTCTACAATGGAGTTACGACATACAATATTTACTTTGAAAAAGACTACATCCTTTATGGCTGAGTCGCACTAGGCAACGCAAAGCCTACTACAGTCACACGGCTGACACTTGCCGTGTTTTCACGGGAATCACGTGAAAAACTCCAACGTATCAGTGACTTGAGGGCAAACATGCAATTTTGGAAGCTTTTCTAGATAAGAGCAGCAGATGGCAGTGCAGCAGCTTTTTGAATAAGGGATATCACGTAGCAGGGTGAGTTACCTGTAGCATGGTGGAGTGTTATACAAAGAGCTATTTGCTGCCTGTGTTTTGTAATCCAGTACAACAGGACATTCCTTCAGTGCAAATCCCAACAAGTCCTCACGTATTATTACAACAGTAACTCCAGCACAGCCAACATTCTTCTGAGCACCAGCGAAAATCACACCAAACTTTAAAGGGAAAAAGAAAAGAACTTGGTACATGCATTCACTTGTAGATCTTATAACTGAGTAATATCCCAGGCATACTAGTCAGATAAACAGAACAGAGAATGTGTTGAAAATTAGCAAGGTGTACGTCAAAAGAAGAGTTAGGAGAAGTTCTGATTTCAAAGTGCACTTACGGCTACTCAGCTGAGGATTATAATCACAACAAATTTCACAACAGTTTGCTAAATGTTTATTTAACAGCTGCAAATAATTCTCAAAGCAGCCTGTTCCAATTTCACACTACTCCAAGCAAATTTACTAAAAACAGATTCCTACACAGTTCACAGTATTTTTAACCCATCTGGTATTTCAGAACAATCATCATAAAATCCACCTGTTCAAAGAGGCAGATCAGGAAAGGCCAAGTTGAATGCGTGAACAACTACTCCTTTTTGCTACACACAGGTAAGAAAGTCAAATGTGCTATTTCAATAGTCAGTAACACTTCTACTCGTAGTACACTTTAGAAACATAATAATTGCCTATGTTCTGCCTCTGTACTATTTATGAAGCAGACACCATAATTGTGAGGCAGAGGAAGCTTTAGGAGCTTAAAAGAGGTTACAGATTTTTCACATAAGAGGCAGGATTAAAAAAACCGATTCACACTACCCCACTGTAGCCATACACTACCTACAGACTAAATATGATTTAGAAGATATTTATTTTAGCTGTTATTTTCATTCAGCAGGTATTTTCTTCATCAGGGAAGATCACACAGTAGCTAAATAATCTTGGGTAGCTATTAACATTAACAATTTCAACATAGTTAAGTATGCTTTTATGAGGAAAAGGAAAATAAATAGACATTGAAATCTCAAACCTGAAATTTCAACACTTCTATCCACCATCAGATACTCAATTAACAAAACACGACTTCTTTAATTTCACTGCTCAGCCGGAAATGTCGCAACCAGACATTTCAAAGTGCTTAACTACATGCATGAAAGTTTGAAAATGCTTTGTGCAGTCACTGTGTCCAGTTCTTTACCTTGGAAACATCCACAGGCTTGGACAGGAAGTTTGAGGACATATCACAAACCAAGACTGCTCCTTTAACATCAGGTACAAAGTCAAACTCCACACCATGAACAGTTTCATTAGCACAATAATACACGTAAGAAGCATCGGGATTAAGATTCCAAGTGCTTGGGTCAGGAATGCCTGAGAGAGAAAAAAGAAACCCAGAGGTCAGTGGAGACAAGTAATTTTCTTGGCATGCAGTTTTACCTGAACATGAAACTTAAGTACAAACCAAGAACAATTTCACCATATAAAATATTAATCATGTTGTTACTAGGAAGATAATGTATCTGCAAAGCCAATACACCAGGGTATTCCCAAAATTCTCTGGTGAGCCATCATTCAGTTTGCAAAACCTTTTGATTTTCATCCCTTATTCCTCAAACAATTTTCTTCAAGTTTGCAATTCCAGACTACAAACTATTGGCCTAGGCGTTCAAAATAGCATTTCAGAGGAATTCAGACACTGGGTCCAAGAATCTTCCTGCTGCCTTTGGAACCACAGAAACGTCCAAATTCTCAATGGCAAAGTTCTCTAAAGCTCTGTTTCTGTGCAATCCCAGAAGCATTTAAGTCTTGCCCAAGCTGAACAAACACAAGGTTACCTACCTTCCTCCCATTTTAAGCTTTGCAACTGATTTACAAAACTAAGATTTCCTCTGTCAACAGGCAACATATAGGCATGTCCTGACAGCGCAGAACAGGTTTGGCACAGAACAAGTAGTTGCTCTTCCTTTCTTTTCTCCTCCAGAACCCTATTTGAGGTGGAAGCGGGGGTGGGAGATTGCCTCCATCATTATTTATTGTCTCTCTTCTTATCTACAGCTACGAAATGGTGAATTACACTCCCCCCAGACTGGAAAGTCATCAGTTAAATTCCTTCCTGTGCCTCAGAGAATATAAACTTAATTTCCAAGTTAGTGCCCTAGTTACCAGTTAATACACCAATTTATATGGAGATATTCTTTGTCTTTCTTGTTGCCGCTCTTTTTAGTTCAAGTGTTGTAATTTGGACCAGAGGGAAGAAAAGCGAGAAAAACTACAGGATTAGAAACTAGATCTCATGTATTCCTGCTCCAAGAATTATTTATGTCTATTCAGTGACACACTGGTGGGAAAGATAAGAATTTAGGAATCCTTAAAAGCATGTACCAGAATTCAGGTCTCCCATATCCTGGGTCAACAAGGCTAAAATCTCTCACCTGCTTCTAAATTTTAGAGCAATCTCATTACTGAGTGTACATGAAATTGAAATACCTCCCAATATCCCTGTGAATAGCTTAAGAACTCAGTTAAGTACTAAAGAAACTGAGAGAGCCCAGACCATTTACCTACTTAGACACTTGTTTCTTGACACTTATTGTCTGAGATCTCAGCCCCATTTCACAATTTTTTTCTGATGGAGACTGCTAACCCATTTAACAAATCTCCCAGTGGGGAACAAGGAGATGTGTGGCAGACAATCTTTTGAGTGCTGGACAGTCAACTCTAGTTAACATTCAACAGCCCAAAAGCTACGCTGGATCCATTTTTAGAGCAAGTCAAAAAGCTAAGTATTCACACGGATAGATGCAATCATCAACTTACTTGTATACGTTCCTAGTTTGGGATGAACGATATTCACTTTGGCATACTTCTCTGCTTCTTTAGCTGCTTTTGCCGACCACCCTCCAGTAACCACATAATCTGCCTGTCTTCCCTCCTTTAAACCAATCAGGTTAAGAGGGACTGCACTGAATTGAGCAGATCCACCTCCTTGAAGGAAAATAACTTTGTAGTTGTCTGGTATATTTCTGCATAAAAGAAATAACCATTTATATTATTCCCAGGTGACACAGGATGCATACAACTTGATGCATTTAACAGTGACTGACGAAGAACACTGTCATTTTACAAGACTCTTTGCCTAGAGCTTAGATCAATTCCCATTACTTACCTGAGCACTGATCTTGAGAAACAACTTAAATATTTAAGAGTAAATGCTATAAATTTTAGTGATGAAAATTCACTGAAAAAAACCTTTCCCTCCCCAAACCTGGCACTGCATTAAACAAACTCACTCCTGAGTCACTCCTTGAGTACACACAAACTTGAAATATATTCCATCACAATTCATGCTGACTTTTAATTTTATCTATTGCTAGCTTCCTGACTTTTCTGTCAGGCTAAGAACATCACACCAAAGTGCTTACAGTAGCACTCAGTTTTGAGACCTTTCAGTTTGAAAGTGCAACAGTACAGTAAAGCATACTTGCAGAGCAAGTGCAATAAAGAGTTGCTCATACAATCACAAAAATTACGTATTCAAATTATTCATTAAAATCCCTTCGTCAATGACTCTGGCTGTGACCAAGGGTCAAGTGCTTGTGTTAAATGAGCAACTATTAACTACTATGAGAACAGTAATTCTAATCTGTATATATTTATTTTAAATTTTAAAAAATGTGCCATTCTACAAATAGGAAAAGGGCTCTTGATCAGTGATTCTAACATTGATCCACAGAGCTTTTGTTAATAAAATAGGACTTATGAGCAATGTATACCACTATATCACATTTATACCACTAGAGAACTGATTTTATTGTTTGCACTTATTTCTTTTAGTTCATGTCACCTTCACGAATTCTATGAAGGTGACAAAAATCAAAATTTCAAAACAAACTCAGATAGACATATAAAAAACATCTTAACCTAATAAGAACCCTTTGTCACATTCAAAAATCTAAGCATTAAACAGAAGATCAGTATCCTCCCCAAGGTCATTACTCTACCATACACAGTACACATGCACGAAAAGCACCACCAAATAGGAGCCTTTAAGGAAAGATCTCCACATTAGACATTACTGATGCAACTAGCACAAGCATAACATAAAAATAAGCAGAAAGTAATTCACTTACAGCAATTCACGCATGAGATTTTCAGTTGTATTTAAAATTTTTGTGAAATCTGAGGAACGATGGCTCATTTCTTTGGTGGAACAGAGAGAAGAAATAACATGAAAGAAGATGGTAATACATGAATTTGATTTTAAAGTTGTGTTAAGCTTTAAACCATTTACACTACAGACCCAAACTGCCTGAAGCTTGTCATTCCCAGTTTCTACTCCTCTTTAAGTACATAAATACTGCTAAATACCCAGAGAGGACTTATACCTGTAATCTTGTCCAGATACAGGCAAACCCTGTTCATTGACATTTGGCACCCACATGACCTTACTACCCCCAGGAACAACCATATTTGCGGGTAAAAAAAAATACTCTCTAGAAAAGTTTAATTTTTCCTCACACTAAGAACCTTCTCTGCTGCTAATGCTGCAACAACTATGTAATAAAGTACAGGAATTTGTTTTGTTCTCTTATCTTTAGCAAGGCTTCTTCACACAATAAAGCTAATTAAACATTAAGGACACCCACACACTAATTCCTTTTAAATCCACAGGCTGTCTTCCATGTGTAGGTGTACAATTTAAACATCAATCTGAATTGTGCGGAGACAGCTGCACGTTCTACTTTTAGCAACTAATAAACTTTTAGAGTAATAAAATGCTCACCATCTTGATGCCTAAATCTTTTGTGCAACTGGGGCTGAAAAGCCAGTCAGCTACCTACATGGCACAGAAGACACTTCCTCCTCATGGCAGGACAGCACTGCCTCCCTAATGGGAAGGATGCTATACATCTATATGGTATCTATACACATCTAAACAGACACACAGGTATTAGAAATTGAGCCAAAATACCAAGATCAGAAAATCTTATTAAACAATTTGGTTAAACATCGAAATCATGGAAAATGTAGAATTTTTAAAGTCTTACCAAGAACACTTATACCAAGTCCTTTGTAGTCCACCAATTCTTTCTGTGCTTCTAGTAATACCTAAGGAAAGAGAAAAATCCAGAAATTAATTAAGGGAATTTTTCATTATCTGGAGTCTCTGATGCATCATGCCTACACCAGCTGCTCCATATTGCAATAATCTGACACTTGTCAAGTGAGATTAACAAAAGTATAGTCAGTAATACAATTTTGTTGTACCTAGAAGCTTAAGGCTTTTCATAAGATAGCAAACTTAAATAATGTGCTTGTTGTGGAGACCATGTTTTAAGTTATTATTTCAAATGTTACACTTCCAGATTTCTCAACAATTTCTAGGAGTTGAATGGAACTCTTAACCTTTACAGAACATCCAATGTTTGTATACATACTCTTTCTAAGCAAGCATCCTAAATACCCACTTCCACCACTCCACCCTATGTCCTTTCTCTTGACTTGTGCAAATGGGACAATGAAAGTATTGAAGAAAACATAAGAGAAAGATCAGCTTGGGGAATTGGATACCTTAAACTGAGCCAACATGACAACGACTGGTTTCACAGAATGAAGTTCCACAGTTTTTGAAGATGAGCCTTTAAATTATTGAGAGTTAAGAAAGAAATTAAGCACAATTTTGAGACAACCAAAAATAAAAGTCCTAGCCAAGTAGAGCTTCAGCCATCCGTTTCTTTTTCTGCCTTCTCCCATAGCTCTTGAGTATCAACAAAGTAGAATGGGATTCCAACCACTGGATCTGCAGCTTTTGGTAAGTTCTTGTCTGAAAGCGAGAACACTCTTGGCTGCTCCTAAAGGAAGCAGGAGAAGGGGGAGCCCCAGTAGAACAGCCACCAAAACAAATGCTGCATGCATGCACCCGAGGACCTGACAAGAAACTGCACACTCTGGGCAGTTTCAGGAATAAGAAATCTACCTTGCTGACAGGGTATCTGCATGGCCTGTCAACTGTAACACCTGGCCACCTAAAGGTCAACTAAAAGATTGTGAAGTTTTAACCACATTTTAAAAGCAAACGTATCCATGCCAGAGAAGGAGGGCAAAAAATTAAGGGAGAACACATAGACTATTACAGTAGTGCTTGCTAAACTGCTTGATAAAATCCAATTCTGGCAGTAATATTCTTCATCTGAAAATCTGCACATGCCTGACAACAGACATCTACAACACCCATTATAATCTATAAATCGCTCCATCTTCTTTCTTCACTGAGTCTGAGCGCATTATATGCAGCGTCAGCCCACAATCAAGAGAAACAAACCATCGAGATAATACAGCAGTCCACACAAGAGCACTGCATTTTCAAGAGGGGAAACAGATTATTAATACGGAGTTCAGCTGTGCCTGCCTGCACTCCTCAAACCTTAAATCCAGCTTTTAGCAGTCTCTGTCAGAGAGCTGGGTACTGAGGCAGTGCCTGTGAGAGCCCCTTTTGAAATCTAGGGCTCAACAAAGAATAACATATTTCTTTCCAACCTTACCCACAAAGGACATTTCCTCAAGAGATGGGAGGGGAAAAGAAACTCAAACAAATAAAAACAAGAAAGCTGCTCTGCAGCAAATCCGTTTATTTAACGAAGTTTTTAAAATAAGTAATGCATAAAATAACGAAAAATACTATGGAGGGAACTAAGAAAAGAAAAAAAAAAAAAAAGAAAAAGAAAAAAAGAAAAAAATTCCACAGTAGATAACCCTTAAACTGAAAGTTAGGTACGTACAGTTTGGCAGAAACCACCCCTCTCCATATGTAGCTGGATAATCCATGGCTGCTGATGCAACTTTCCAGAGGGTTGAGTGTACACTAGATTCACTATAACTTCTTATAAAAAGGCGTCTCAGGGAATTACCATGCCATTTATCAGCTGACAAATCTCACACTCCACACAGCTATCCCTGTGCAGTTAGGTCCTACTTCCCATCCCAAAACGATATAGCTGTTCGTGCCATCTCATCCAGCAGGAAAAAAACTCCAAAACCCCAAAAACCTAGGGAGTATTCCAAGAACCACACTCGAGCTCGCTTCCAAAAATCCGAGCTTATCAGGGCAGTTCGTCGGAGAAGGGGAGAAGACACAAGGTTTCGGCGCTGTGCGGGCAAAGTCCTGCAATTACTATTTACTAGAGCTTCCCCCGTCCTTGCTTTGCAGCCGGAATCCCGCGGAGAGCCGAGGGGACGAGAACACCCAGCCCCGCCGTGCCCCAGCCCGGGCCCTACTCACGGAGCGCGGCAGCTTCGCCGGCCCTGCGCCGAAGTTCGCACCCTGCCGCCCGCCTTCCATCGCCACGACACTACCGCCGCCCCCGCTGCTTCAGCTGGGGCCGCGCCGCCGGCCCCACCGCTATAAACCCGCGGTGGCCGGGGCCCGGCACCTTCCACCCCTGTCCCGGCCGCCCATTGGCAGCGGGGCCGCGGGGAGGCGGCGTGAGGGGAGGGCGGTGTGAGGGGAAGGCGGTATGAGAGGCGGGCAGGGCGCGGCCGGGCCGGGCTGTGCCCGCCTGCCCGCGGCCCCGGCGCTCCGCGGGGACCCCACACCCCCACACCTGCGCGGCGCGCTCGGGGAGCTCAGCGAGCCCTGGCGGGTGCAGCGCACACGAGCCGCCGGTGGGTGGGCGTGCGGGCAGACACACACACACTCACACACACTCACACACACTCACACACACACTCTCATACCTAAGGTGAACGCATGTCCTACTGTAACTTTCTGTCTGTGCTTTTTCCCCACGTGGGTGCTGCAGCAGAGCTGAGACGCTTGCTCCAAAAGCAATATGCGTGAACACGTGAGAAATTAAAAAGCAGCGACCCACAGTTACAGTAAGTTTTAAGAGATCCTTCATATTTCATATGAAATGCCAAGAGGCAACGGGCAGAAACTGATGAACAGGAAGTTCCACCTGAATATTAGAAGGAACTTAACTGTGCAAGTGACCATGCACTAGAACACGTTGCCCAGAGAGGCTGTGGAGTCTCTCGCTGGAGACACTTAAGAACCACGCAGATGTAATCCTGTGCCATGTATTCCAGTATGTCCCTGATAAAGCTGTGAAATTGGAGCAGATCACGCGCTGTATCCAGCCTGACCGTTTCTGTGATTCTGTGATTCATTTTGAAAGATGTGAGTTTACAGTACCCAGATGTTCTCATATTTTGTGTGAAATACTTACCTTTTAGATGAGGAGGATCCCTGCCTTCTCTAAGCCAAGAAGTGTCTGCATGTTGTGCAGTTTCCTCAAAGAGTCTGTTGCAGGCAAATTGCTAACTCAATTTCATCGGAAGAGAATAAAAACAGGAGAGCTGTTAAACTTGATGAGCTTCACATAACGGATAGCATAGCTTGGACTTACTTGCCTTGAGGTTTGCCAAATCCTAGGCTAACATCCCTGAATACTAAAGCATTCCTTCCACAGATACCTTGGTTCATTGAAAAGACAGAGGCAGAGTACAATTAAACTGTTGTAACTGAGGGAAAGAGACTTTAGCTCATTCAATTTTTTCTGATTGTTTTAGGGAGAGACATTCTGCCCAAGTCAGTTTTCAGAAATTATTTCTAAAGGCAGTAGCAGTAAATCAATTTTGACAAAACAAGCCATGCAGTATGACTGAAAACAGCTGGGCATCAGAGAGTCCCTAATTTCCAAGTATCTTGGACAAGATCCACGATTCTCGTATGTAGCTGTATAAAGCACAGCTCTTGAACACATTAGATTGCCTGGTGTTTCCTGTAACACTGGCCCTACATTAGTCTCATGTGTGTTCACCAAGCTTATCATCAACATAAATCATCTGAAAAAAATCTGCATTTTTTAAGAAATGAAAGCATTGATGTCCACTATATTGTGAATACTGATGTGTATATAAAACACCATTTTTCGTTAACAGTTATTTCACTGAAGAAATACCAACTACGTGAATTTGTTCCTTTTCCTGTCAAGCCAGGTGATTTGTTCCTTTTCCTGTCAAGCCTGGAACCACAAAAAGAATTTACAGACCAGAGCCTGATCTGGTATTTAGTTGAAAGATTTTCATCTTAAGGAAGTTATTTTGTTAAAAAAATTGTAAACAGAGGCAGTTGTGTTAGAGCAAAGATAACTTTCATTTCAATAACAGCTATAGCTTAAGAAAAATCTACCTGACTTGCTTTCAGACACCAGAAACCTCCTCAGTTCTTAAGAGACAATAGCAAACTTCACAGACATCGCAGGCTGGATACATTATCTTCAAAACACCAAGGTGTTTTTAAAGTATATATGTCAGGTCACAACACCCAGAACAACTACATTACTTCTGGTTATTAGTATTAGTTATAATTAAATAGAAACGTCTACTGAAATGATTAGTAACAACATAGATGTGACTAAAATTTAATTATTTTTACTAGTGTCTCAAGTAGAAGTAAGATCAAAAGATACAGGCTTCTCATATGGGCTTTTTCCAGTATTAAATTCAAACCACCTATGTAGGCCCAGAGAGGCAACTTCAAACTCCAGTCTGCCAGGTAAACGGTATCCAAAGTAGTAAGGTGTAGTGGAAGCAGTCAGACATAATGTAGGTTGGAAAGTCAGGAAGCCTGGCCACTACTACAGAAAGTGCTTCAACATCCGAGCAGGATCAGTCTTGAATCCTAATTGTGTGACACAAATCACAAGGGAAATTAAAACTTTGGAGTTAAAAATGTAATTTAAATGCTGGCACAAAGAGCTAGAACACAAAAATAGAAACTAGGCAAGCTAGTGCTGGTACCAGCTCAGAGCACTGGGTGTAAATACCAGGTATTGGAGCTTTCAGTTCACGGAAATCCCATCTGAACCAGAAGGGTCAAAATAGCAACTCGCACGAGATCAGAGGACAGCTCTGCTGGAAGCCTTGGCACCCAGAAGCTTTAGAAAATCCTTTTCATACTGTGCATTGATGGGAAGTATATAAAATTGATAAGAATGTATAAACCTGAAATTTTTGCTGTGGACAAGGGATTATTACGCTTTTGCAGATGGAAAGAATAAGGAGAAATGGTATAGGTCACATTACAGTTTTGTTTCTATTGGATTGAGATTTCTCCTATTTTAGTATTTTGCTAGCAGCAATTATGATTTAATGTTTTAATTACATCAAAAACCATGAATTCCATCACGGAATCATACCAATATTCATAGTGACCCAATATAAGCTTTGAAAACCATGATTTCCAGGAATGCTTCGACTTCTACCATTTGACAGAGGATTTGACCCTTCAAGTGCCACAAATCAATCCCTGCAGATGAACATGGATTTGCATAATTAACACAAAAGGAGAGAGAGGTGTATTTACTATAATGCATAACTGGAAAAGCAAGACAGATTTAAAACAAAAAAAAAACTCAGAAAAAGTGTTAAGAAAGTTTCAAGAGTTTTCTGTGAACTTTTATTAGGTTCATCGTGACTTCATGTTATGCTGGACAGCAAAACCTTGATCGACTACTGCTGGAAAAGAATCAGCTCACTCAAGGAGAGCAAGCGTACACGAGTTCTCTGTCTGGTACCACGGCTGACAAACTGACGTCATTTATTACAAGACAAATAATGCTGACCACATAGCAACCTGGCAAGCATTTCAGGAGGCAGCTGGGATGTCTGGTCCAGCAAACTAGTGAGATGAGCAAATTTTGGTGAAACGTTACACACTAGTGGTTCAAACAAGGGTTTGGGGTTATTTTGTTTTTCAGGTATCAAAGTTCTGAAGCGTGAAGAGTAGCTCTTGGGCAGACCAAGTGAAAAGAGAAAAAATTATTGAGTTTTATGAGTAAACAGTAGCATGTTCTCTAGCAAATACCTGGCCTATTGATTTCAGGCTTTTATGTCAAACAAGAACATAGAGAATTACGTAAAACATTAACTAATAGCAAGAGAATTAAACAGTTTATTCAGACTCCAGGTAGAAAATGGTTTCATAATAATTTAAAATAAAAATATTTTTACTTTTTATTAGAAGACTTTATTGTTAAATATATATAGAAAATACGTTTATATGTGTAAAATATTTTTGTAAATAAGTTTTTAAATCATTAGAAAAAATCTTGAAACTTCTGATATATTCATGATAGCCTTAAAAAGAGTACTTCTCCCCTAGTAGCTTCAATCCATTGTCTCTGCCAATTTCAGATCCAACTATATACAAAGTATGCACTACAGATTCTTACAGTAAGAGTGCAACATCACAGCACCAGTGACATGAAGAATCCTTCATGTTTCTGATTTAACAGAAAAAGAAAGGCTAAGTATTAATCCACTGAAAAAAAGTATGCCCATCTAAATTGCAAACTGCCTGGTCAATTTTGCATTAAAGGATGATTTTTGACATAATTCATACTCTGAACGCAAATATTGAGACGCAAGTATTTAACATGAAAGGTATTTAGTATCACCTGCTTATGGGCAGGTAATAAATAAATTGTTCTAAGTTCTTCATGGTATCTTTAGGGACAAGTAACAGATTCCTAACTCCTATCCTCACAAAACACTTTTGACTTTATAATTTTACCCATCATTTCTCAGTGATTAGCTTTAGAATTTTAGATTTTAAAAAGGGACTAAGTAGCCTTTTAATGCTAAATATACAGATTTCACATAGTTGTTCAGTCAAACCAAAATCACAAGCAAAGAATGACTGAAGAATTAGACAAACAGTTGGGAAAAGATGTAAAAAATAACAGATTAATATATTACCTTCTAATATTCTGAAGTGACAAAGTCTGTACAAAGAACATACTTTCATTGTGCAATTACTTGTGCAATATTGCAATAGCTAAGGTAATCTTGTGCTATTTGCTCTGTAGAAAAATTCCATTTCAGGATTCATGAGTTTTTTATATTTGTCAAGCAACTGTAGTCAGGAATTTCTACAGACCTTATGTGTTCCAGAAATCACATAACAGATGACTGAGCAAAAAATAGTTATAGGCTGTTTTTTCCCCCAGTTCAGCCTAGATCATCCTGCCTAGTTCCTGTATGTGATAAGTCTTTTCTAGTTCAGAAGCTGCAAATCAACTGCCTGTGCATAAAGACAGGAACAAGATGCCAGGGGTAAATCCCAGGAGTTTTAAAACAACAGTAATTCTCTTAGTTTTACATTCTCTGATTTCTCTAGGTCCCAAGAGCAATCTGAGTTAGACTACACATCCTCCAGAGGTCCCTTCCAACATGTGCTATTCCATGATCTGCAGTCACAGCACTAATGATGGTTGTATTTAAAGATTTCTTATAGGGATGTTTCTGGGCTCATTTTTGACTCTGACACTTCCACTAATTTTGGGAATGTCATATCCACATACTGTTATGCAGGAATTGATGTTTGCCCCAAAACCATTTTTGCACTCCTACTGGAATACACTGAAAATAAACACTAGAAAAAAACTGTACTCCAAATAATTTTATTAACTCAAAGATCTGTGATAATGAAATCCATATGCCAAGAGTCCCTTATATGCAGTACAGACTGATGGGTACCATTTCAGGTGTATCACATGTTTTCAAAACTAAAAATCTAGTGACAAGGAATGCAAACATGAAACAGGAATATTAAGCAATATCCAATGCTTTAAAAAGTCATAAAGTCTACAAAACTTTACAAAGAATTCACTAATTATACTGAGACATCCAAAACCTTGCAAGTGTAAAGAACAGTTCAAACATTTTAGAACCACTTCAAATGCTGGTAACACTTCGCATACTTCCCTGTATTTCAGAGCCAGATCCTACAGTATCAGTTCCAGATAGTCTACTTTTGTCTCCTCTCACTCCATTACTTGGAGTTGCTGTTTCATTTGCTACAGGTATGTATTTCTTAGAGGAAGAATTTTTACTTTTTTCACTAGAAATACCACTGGATATTCTGCTATCATCACTTTTGATTTGTACACTGGAATCAGAAAATGAATGCAGACTGGTAGCCAACTGCCTTGCTGAGTGACGTCCTTTTGCTTGTTCATTTTGTTTGACTCTCCTCTCAGATAATACTGGAGTACTACTTGGAGGCTTATCCTCTTTATTTTGGTTAATTATTTGAGCTTCATTTTCCTTCCATGAACCTGGCTGGTACTGCTGTCCAGCAGCCTGAAGGTCTTGTATTTCTCTAAGTGATGAAAAGGCATTATGCATAGCCATCTGGGATTGAAACGTGCCAGGAAGAGAAAGTTGGATGTCCCCAGCTCTGTTCTGCAACAAAAGATTCCAATGAAGAAACTGAGGCAACTAGAGAAAAAAAAGCCAGTTTTGCAACTGCCATATATAATGGAGTCTGCAGAGCAAAATACAGTCTTTACCTAATATAGTTAATACACAGAGGTAACAGCAATTGCACAATCTTTATCACCTTTCAAAACAAGTTTCTGAAGATTGCTAGGGTGGTAATGACAGAGTAGGCACATTACAGTTTCACATCTAGCTTCAAATTAATACTACAGAGATGTGTCAGTTACACAAAAGCAGCCAAAACTTAATCACGTCTATCATTCTGAAATACCTGCAATTCCTTATGTTTACTAGCAGTTCACAGGCGTGTAGTCCCAACGCTCTATGCCACAACACCTAGCTGCTACAAGAATCCAAACTAATCACCAATACTAGGAGACAAGAACTAGAGTCTTCCAACTGCAAAACTGGAAATTCTCTCCACACTGTTAAAACAACCCCCAAATTTTTAACATCATATTTAAGGAGCACAAGTGTTCTTGAGGAAATTAGAACAGTTAGAGGGGAAGATATTGGATACAAGAAACGCACTGGAATGCAGAGTGATTCTTCGTATGACAGTTTTATTCAACTTGGACAGAGCTATAGGCTGCCAGTATCTACATTTTTAATAGCCTTTAAAAAAGCTTGGGTTTTTTTTCTTTGTTACAGGAACTTTAATATCTCCTTTGAAAAATCCTGAATTTACTATTAATTGACAGAGTAGAACCTAAAACCTTATGCAATATTTACAAAGACTACAAATATGTAGTTGCCTGAAACTCATGTCATGGCCACACAGAAATGTATCAGGACTGCACATATATGCTGCAATTACTTACAAGATAATTTGTGATTTTCAGAAGGTACATTGTACAGCCTTTTCTATAAGACTAGGTTTCTTAAAACACTATACTTCATTATTAAATGCTTCTAAGAAACCTGGTCATGGTATTTTCCAATTTTAATGGATGCATACCACTACTGGAACTTCTATTTCAGACTAGGAAACAACACAGTTACCACCGAAGTTTAATACATTACAAAATACTACAGTTTGTGGTCCAAGTGGTAAACACTTTAAAAGCTTACATTAATCATTGAATTATTATGATCTGTATAAATGCAGCTACAGCAAAAGGCTGCAGTAATAATTTCATGAATCAGAGCGGGATTAACAGCTGAAAAGTACATTAAAAAGTATCAAGCAGAATTGCATCTAGCATTCCTTCTAGAGACTTACTTTGCTATTCTGGGTATGTTCCTGTCTTTCTTCTTCAAAAGACTTCTCCTTTACCAGGTTCACAGGCTTACTGAAAGTAGAATTCATTTCTGGATACCCCAAAATACCAAAATCTGATTGGTCTATCCCAGCTAATACAGCAAGTTGTCCAAGCCTGTAAAATAAAGGTTTAATAGAAAATGCACAAGCAATTCTTACTCTTTGAAAGACTAAACATTCAAAATCAGAAGAAGTAGAATCTGTTTCAAGCTTTGAACATAGCTTCCTATTATTTTATGAGAAGCTCAAGGTATCTTAACCAAGATGAAAACAAGTAGCTAAAGGTATTTTCTTGTCTTTGCACAAACTAGTCTGCAGATCCAAAACAAATGTTACAAGGCTGAGAATGAAGCTCTCCTAGTTAGTGCTGAACTCATCTGCAGCTTGAAGAAAGCTGGCCAAACCAAGAAAGTTGGCCAAACCAACCATATGTGGGTTTTAAGCCACAGTAAGAGGTGAGAAGTTGCAAACTGATAGCACGGCACACTATATAGAGAAGCTTACTGAGAAGAGCATTCTTCATGAGTGGGATTCTGTAACTTTCAAAGCAGCTCCTTATTGCCATGAATAAACATAGGACCCATATGAAGAAATTTTTTTTCATGTAGTGAAAATGCATTTTTCCCTGACTGAGAAGTTTGAAACTTCTGTAGTAATAGCAACTCTACAAACTGATTGTCGCAGGAGTAGAACACAGCCTCAGGATGAACTTTACAGTATCAAATTACAGAATTATTGAAGCTGAAAAAGACCTCTTAAGATCATCAAGTCCTGCCATTAATCTAACACTGCCAGGTTCACCACTAAACCATGTCCCTAAGCACCACATCCAGATGTTTTCTGGACACTTCCAGGGATGGCCATTTCACCACATCCCTGGGCAGCCCATTCCAATGCCTGAGCACACTTTCAGTGAAGCAATTTTTTCTAATATCCAATCTAAACCACACCTGGCACAACTTGAGGCCATTGTCACTTAGGTCCTGAGTTACATCATTACAATTTGGAAGTGGGAAATAGGGAGGGCAAATAAAATCTTCTGTGATCTTCTCTGAATATGTAGAGTAGACTACAATATATATTCATATCATTCCCTCCTTGGGGATGAGACTGCCATGCTTGGTCATACAAGCTTTACAAATCAGGTTTAAGCTGAAATTCTTCGAAAAATAGAAAGGATGAACCAGCCTCTGACAAACTGCACATACAGTGGTAAGACAAACTTTAATCAATACTCTCTGAAATTACTCTACTACTACTACTACTACTACTACTACTACTACTACTACTACTACTACTACTACTACTACCAATAAATCCAGACTTTAAATACAAAGGCTGGAGATTCATCCATCTAGATTTCCATACTTCAATTAGTGAATGGAGAGCACAAGGTAACAGGACACTTTCTGAAGGCAATTCAACTGCATTTTGAGCCTTTCATAATGTGGGAATGCTAAGAGCCAAAGGTGATTCACTAAAGACTTGGAAATATGCTCTAATAGAAGCTTTCTACTCTTTTGGAATAGGCTTCTTGAAAGCCTTTCCCAAAGACAGATACATGAACTCAGCTGAACAGTGCTTAGATCATGTTTCTGCCACTAGAAAAAGACTAAACAATAGGTACATGGCTAATTTATCTTCCTCTGCTCTCTGAGAGTACAGACCTAGAAATCTGGTGGGGTAGAGGGCAATATACTTCACTGTGAGGATAATTTTGGAAAGATCTCAGGAAAACCAGCAAGACTTAAGTAAAGTGACAACCTACCCAGCATCTTTAAGGAGGTCTAAAAAAGCATGAAACTTCTGAAAAGAGTTCTCAATGCTGCCTAGAACACCTTCATCTTCCAAAATCAAGCTGGTTACTGACTGTGCATGAAGAACCTCGGACAGGGAGATATTTAGATTCCTTAATCTTGCATTTTCAATTTCCGTCTATGTGGGGGAAAAAAAAAAGAAATTTCTTTAATTTTCAGTTTAAAAGACCCCAGAATATCAAACCTCACCTTTGTGTGCCTAAACAGCAGCATCATGAAGAGGAATATCTGAAATAAGTGATGTAACAAGATGCAGAGTTTGCTGCACCACACATTTTCAGGGCACTGTTACATGAGCTCTGTGCAGGTCTGCTTATCCACAGCTGCAGTTCTATGCTACCATAGATATTCCTGCAGGCACTCAAAACCACTGGCTCAGCACTGTCTTCAGTATGTACAGGATGTTACAGCGCATGTACAAGCAGAAAAATTCAGCTTTCATACTGTTTAACTTTGCATGTGTTATATGACATGTTAATACCAAAGAATTTATTTTACTAGTAAAAAAACCTTTATGAAGGCCAATGTCCTCCTTATATTCACCTCTCTGTATCACAGGGAATGCACACTACTGTTATCTCTCCCCTGCACTGTGCATCCCAAAACTGAAAGTTTAAGATGATTCAATTTTTCTCCACATTGACCATTAATCAAATTGATGATGAAACTGAAAACTGCATGATAACTGCAGGATATACAAGGCTTTGTGTTTGAGGAAAGCATTAACTCACTCATTTAAGATTACAGCTATGAAATCAAGTACTACCACAGGCTTTCAGTCTTACATTTTTTATGAGAGGACAAAATTGTGTAGTGCACTGTAGGTGATAAATAAACATCAAAATAAACAATTTTAGATATTACTTCTACTTGGTTTATCCCAGCTCCTGGGAAAACGTTTTAAGTCCAACCAGCCTAGCCTTGATGGAGGAAGATTTCTCGTAGAGGCTGTGTAACTTAAAAAGCATTTAACAACAACAGATCTAAACAACAGATACCCAGCAGAGCCCACTGGTGCACATCACATTACAGGAAGATGGGGACAGTCACACAAGAGGAGTACAACGAACCTTGAGAACTGCAGAGTCCTTTGTGGATATCTGCTCTCTGTACTGTGGGGTATCACTTGTTGCTTGTATTTCAAAGGGTATCACCACTTTCGCTCCCCTCCAAATCACATGTAAGGACCAAATCCATTTGTTTACACTACCTTACATTCAACTATATTACAAATAATTCTGCTTATTCATGCAGAAGAATATTTTTAGGTCAGCAACAGCAGACAGAGGGGAAACAAACCTCACAATTTAACTGTGATGAGCTGTTCAGTTTTGTCAAAGCTAAACTGCACTTCACAACAACTGACAGGCAGAAACCATCCAATATGGTTATTGCCTGCAGAAACAAAACTTAGAAATCAGAGGTACAGAATCAACCAAATTGAACAAGAGTTGCAACAAACAGCTTTTCAGCACAACAGATTTAATCGCTTTCTTGAGAAAAACAAGTATTAGGATGCCCCAGATGATAAGTATTTCAGAAAATGAATAAAACACATTGAAAGAGTAGCTATAGCCAGAGTTCAAGGCTCCGGAACAGAATCAGTAGAACAAACAAACGTTACTAAAGACAGATTTCATCACTGATGACTCAGACTAGTAAACGATCCACGTGACTTTGAACTGAAACTCTGGAAGCTACCACATTAGTGGTCATTGATAATTACTCCTAATTAAGCAAATGGATTGTTTGAGCAGTGCCTCCTTTAAAAGTAAAGATCATTAACTGTTAAGTATCTTTACCTCTAGTAATCGTTCCTCAGCCTTTACTCTAGCTTTTTGTTCTTCCTTTAGTTTTCCCAGGCATTCTTCCAGCTCCATCTATCAAAACAAAGATAAACTATCGTGAAATTCATCTCAAAATGTCAGACTAACATGCAATTAAAAAAACCTCAATATGTCCTATTAACAGCTAGCACATGGCATTCCAAACATATCTTCTTCAAAAATACAAGGTCTACCAGTACATGACTCTAAGATGCAAAATATTAAGACAGAAAAGTAGAAATACGTGTGATTCACTTAACAGATTTCTAAGATTGCAACATATGACATGAAATTAGAGCCCAAGTCTCTTTGGCCTATGACATAACCACTATGAATGAATGTTCTTCTCTACTTCCCCTTCACTTTTTCAAGCATCATTTTTAATTATATATGTCTACATCACCAAAAGCTCAAATTGGGCTCTAGTAAGAAATCCTTAGCAGCTGTTTGTAGATTTTCCAACTATAGTCTTTATCCAGGACTTTATTCCTTCTTACAGCAGTAAGAAGACAAAATTCTGAAGAACTGTACTCTCAGCAGTAAGAATACTAAATTCTGGAGTGTAAGAACTGGAATCTAATTGGTTGCACTTAGTTCTTCAGTAAAAAAGTTTATCACAATTCCAAGTTTAGTGTTGAATTAACAAGAATAAAAACAAACCCAAAACACCTAATAAATATATCCTAGTCTTATTCATGAGATGCCTAAACTTGTCTTTTAACTGTTAGTTCTAAGTAGTAAATTTCAGTTTCAGTAAGAGTAGACAGAATTTGCAATACCACATTTTCTTGCATCCCAGCAGAGCATTATCATCTTTAATTATACCATCTGAACTGGAAAAACAAGCAAGATTTTTTCTTCTTGCACATCTTAACAATCTTCTGGTTCAAAAGGTGAAAACTGTTCAAATTGTCAAGCTATTCTATTTTTCAGAGGGTAGACTATATGAATTAACAGCATACAGAACTTCTTCCTTTCTCTATACACTTTGTATACAAGCACATATATGTAAAAGGACACTGCTTTTTGTACACACTGTATCAACCCATTCTAAAGAGAATCAAAGATTCAAACAGTACTGAAACAGTTTGTTACTATCAAAAGCTTATTCAAGTGCATACTACGGCACTTCATATAATCAATCAACTGAGAAGACTGGTATGCAACAGAATGCATAGTAAAAATAATCCTCCTACAAATGCAAAGATGTGTTACAAGTTGCAAGGTACTTTTGCAACTGATTCAAAGATGCAGGTTCTAGAATACTCTATATATACCCCTCACAGTGACAACCACTCAAAGTGATGACTACAGGTCTGTCACTGCTCCAGTGAAGCCCACTCCTAAAATCCCTAGACTAGCATCAACCAAGCAAACACTGCAAGAGGAAAGCTAGTCATATCTTCATCACTCATACTGAGCATCACCTGCAGAAGTCAAAAGGTATAAGAAAAACACATTTCAAAAATAGTATTTGGGAAGATATTTAGCACTATCTAACATGCAGGCATAGGGCTGGGGGCAAATATCTAAGGAGAACCATCCACAAATACCACAATCTTATTGCCATCTACCTTAGATATGGAAGCAACGGGAGCTACAAAACCTCTAGGAGACACAAAAGCACAGCACAGAAAGCAGCAACCATAATGTTCCACACTGACAACTTCACATGTAACCTGGAATCCCACAGACTAGCTTTGAAGATCAGTCACAGCTATCACAGACTGAAGAATTCTTACCTTTCCATTTATAGTGCAGGTGCATACACATAGTTATTTGTATTTTAAAGTTTCTAGGATGTAGGCTAGGAATTCTACTTTAAAAACCATAGTTCTATAGTATTTTTGTTGTGGACAGATTTTAGATAATTTTAAAGATGAAAGCACTGACCTTTTTCTTCAAGTTGCTGTTTTGTGATGCCAAAGGTCAGTGGCTCAGAAAGTAACCAAATTATCATGATTTTTTAAACAGAAATGTAGATGTTTTGTAGTAATGTTTAAACTTGATTTATCACATTCTAGATGTACATAGTACTTCATGGTTATGGGGTGACTTCATAACAAAATTGAACACTGCAGCTGCATATTCTCATAAGCAGTATCAAAGAATTTAAAGGAACTAATTGGTTGCCATTATATTACAAGTATATGTACACTTTAATCTTTGATTTGCTTTTAAGAAATTCACTAGTTGACGCAATGCCCTAGTATTTGTGCAGAAAAAATTAAAATGTATCAAAAAGCTTAATGTACTTCCAAGCTACAAGCCTAAGCCTTCAAGTATTACAGCCTAGATACATTTTAAGATGAAACTGAATACCAAAAATATACGTAGCCCTCAGAATTACCACAAGCAGTATGTCTGTTCAACACTACACAGAAGTATAAAACTGAAGTTTAAAAAATTAAATTATATTTTTAAAAATTTAGTAACTAATTAGCCATGTTCTTCTACTTGACTGCATCGTACTTTTTTTAAAAAAATAGTTACAGCGCAATCTCTACTTCTTTGTAATTCACGAAGTAGTAAGATGCAGGAAGAGTTGCCCTGTTAACCAGATTAAGGGTGAAGTTCACCATTTAAACCCCTAGTTAAAATTTAAAAGTATGCAAGTTACCTCAACTACACACTTCATCAAAACCAACCCTGACATTTCATTCCCTCTAGTGGAAGGAATGAATATTTATTAGTTCTTATTTTTCATTTAAGCAGTTAAGAAATTAGGCTTTCATTAGCCAAGGCTTTTTTTCTTTTTTTATGAAAACACAACTAAGTACTACTTGCTTCATTTAGTAGCATGCCAGAAGGATGCAGAGAAGTTCTCCAAGACTTGCTTACTTATGTCAAAGTCTGGTCATACAGTCTCATCAAGAGATCTCTGCTTTTCTGGCAAAGCAGCAGTTTAAGGAACTCCCTCCCACCTCTTACTGTTTATTCCCACTCTGCATTCCCATCATTGTTCTAACACAACTGCTTGTCCCACTTTACTGAAAGGCCTGCTACCATTACATACACTGGACTACTTTCCAGTTGGATCAGTTCTTCAGAGCAGCTCCCCTCGCAAGCTGCTGTGCAGTAAGAGCTGTTTAATGACAGTACCAAATTAACAGAGATTAAATACAAATTAACAGAGAAAAAGGTGTACTCCAGTTCTGAAATACAATCAAGCACATCAACCAATGTGAGTTGTTAAGCTAGGTGAACACTGTCCTGGAAAAATATCACAGACTGGTTTAGGCTGGAAGGGAACTCAAGCAGGGCTACCTACAATAAGCTTCCCAGGACCGTGTCAGGATGGTGTTTTTAGTATCTCTTATGGAGGGAGACACCGTAACTGCCCTGGGGAACTGGTGCCAGTGCTCAGTTGTCCTCACAGTGAAAAAGTGTTTCCTGATGTTCAGAATCTCCTGTGTTTCAGCTTCTGCCCATTTTGTCTCTCCCTTCACTGGCCACCAGAGAAAAGAGATGGGCTCCATCCTATCTGCACCCTCCCTTTGGGTATTTATCCTTCCTTGAGCCTTCTCTCCTCCAGAATGAACAGTCCCAGTTCTCTCAGCCTTTCCTCAGAGAGCTGCTTCAGTCCCTTAATCATCCTTGGAACTTTTTGTTGGATCTTCTCCAGTCTGACCATGTTTCTCTAGTACTGGGGAGCCTAGGGTTGGACACAGTACCAGGTGTGGCCTCACCAGCAGAGAGGAAGGATCACCTCCTTCAGCCTGCTGGTAATACTCCTCCTAATGGAGTCCAGCACACCATTCACCTTCTTTGCTGCAAGGGTACACTGCTGGCTCATGTTCAACTTGGTGTCCACAGGACCCCCAGGGCCTTTTCTGTCGCGCTGCTTTCCAGAAGGTCTCCCCAGTAGATAGTCCCACTTGGTGTTGTTCTTCCATCTGTGTCCTGGTGCAGGACTTTGCATTTCTCCTTATATAACTACATGCATTTTCGCCGTATCAGCGAAGTTGAATCAACTTGTCTCATGATCAGACAAACATAAAGAAAAGCACAAGAGAAAAAGACTGAAGCAAGAAATGAAAAGGCACTAAGTGACAGAGGGGAAATAGACAATTCAGCGGTGACAATCTGATAGTTTGATTTGGCCATAATGTGAAGCCTGCTTTGTGTCAAAGTAACAGAAACAATGCGTGAGGCACAGAATCAGGTGCAGATTGCTTAAACAGTGCTATCTGATAAGCAACCATGGCCTAAAAAAGGATTTTGGTTTTCAAATCTAGAAAGTCAGGAAAATCTGGACCTTCACAAGCACAGAAAAATCAAAACCAATTTTGGGGTAGGTTGCCAAAATTTGTGTGTTTCCCTCCAAGGAAGTTCAAATTAATCGCAAATGGTCTCTTCCTTACAGCTGCCCTACATGTAGTACTACAGCTAACACTGACATAACAGGTCAGTATGACAACCCTTCCCCAAAGCACAAAACACTGCCTGCCTCTACTGTGTGTCCTAAATATAACATTCTTCCCTCTCAAAACACCAAGAATAAATACATCAAAAGCTTCCTGAAAGCACAGTAGTTCCTGCATAGAAGTTTTTGGAGCAATTTGCATATGACATGGAATTCTATGATTTCAGACACAGTGCTCGTGTTAAGAGTGTTGAAGCCACCACACAACTCAATGTCAATACATTGCACACTAACAGTAAAAGCTGCTATACAACTTTAAGTTCCAGCAACACACGAAAACTTTAAAATCCTCCTGAACAAAAGTTCTAGAGAGATAAAGGTCTAAAGAAAATTTATCAGCTGAAAAGGCTGGTATTTTTTTATGCAATATTTGTACAGTCATTTTGCTTTCCACAACTCTATCCCACCCTAAACATTCCCACTACCCATAGACCTGCAGCAAGTTAAAACTTAACTTCACTCCTCTTACAGAAAGACAGATATACAGTCCAATATTTACACATATGAACAGTACATTCACCCAGTGTGGTGCTCAGACAACAACAACCAAAACCAGACTGACTGCAGATCTTATTTACAGAAGTAATCACTGGCTTCTCCGAACAGAATTCAAATCTTAACACTTCAGAAACAACTCAGTTATTCTGCCTGAGGGTGTTCTTTAAAATAGTGCTAGATTACATCAGCAGCATTACTGAGCCATTGATATATAACTTTTTTCCACCCCTTTCTTTTATAAGAACATTCCCAGTCAAGACATTTGCAGAAATAGTCCATTTCACTACTGCTAGGTTTTTTAAATATCAAAGAAGTAAAAGGAATAATAAAAAGGAAATGAAAAAGGTTTACTAGGCTCAATGATAAAATGTAACTCAAATGCTTTCAGCTACTTTTGTAATTATTTTTACACAACATTCATTACTATATTTTAGTCTTAGAAATAACATTAAATTTTACTTTTATAAAGGAAAATACTTTTATATAAAGGAAATACTTGGAAGAAAATACTGCAGGCAATAACACTGATCAAAATATCTGTGTACTATGATTCAGGATTAGAACAGAGAAATTACACATCCTGCAGCTGTATTAAGTTATCCTGTAATCCTGCTCCAAAACTGGTTATTTATTTAATTACAATTTTCTGAATAAAACATGGTTTAATTGATATAATTTGCCTTTATGGAGTCTAAGGCACTCAACATGCTTCTTACCTGTAACTGTTGATATTGTGCTGCATCAATCTTATCCAATGATTTTGCTGAATCAGGCTGGTGGACGATATCTGCTAAATCTTCTGTGTCTTCAGTTTCAGATGAAGAAGCACTTTCTACTGTGACTTTCACAGGACCACCTGTCTAATTACATCAGAGAAGAAAAATATGCCCACTCACAGCATTACAACGTGTAGTAAAAATTTAGGATTAAGTCATATCAAAAGCTTAATTTAAATACAGTTGTTGTCCAGCCATACAACTTTGAAGTAAATTTGCATAAAGCAATATTAAAAAACATCAATCCTATGTGTGCCTATGTTGAGTATTTGTGGTGAGGATTTAGCAGCAGAGTCAGCCTCTGCAAGGCACCACCAGGGCTACCCCACACAGGACATAGCCAGTCCAAGCTGATCCACTGCAAGGCAAAAAATGCCAGACAGGCACAAGAGGTAGGAACAAAATGAGTGAGAAGAAGCAGAAGGAACATCAGGCTGGGAGCAGAAACATCCTCACTCCAACCAGGGAAGAACCATGTCAGAGCAGAGGGATGGGTCAAAGGAGCTGTTGCCCTTGGGCGTCCTGTGCCCACCCATGTTTTCCCAACTGCGGTCCATGGGAAGTCTACACCAGAGCAGAGGATAATTGCTGGCTTCCTCTGCAGCCATCACATCCTTCTGTCATGGAAACAACATGCACAGGAGAAGGAAGAAAGACTGTAATTTTTCTTCTCCTGCTGGTAGGTTTACTAGAGCAGCTCACAGACAGGTGCAAAAACAAGTATATAATTCAAATCCAAGACAGAAAAGATGGTGCAGAGAAAGATGCTGTTAGTTGTTCTTACTGCCTGTGGAAGGATTGTGCCTATACTCCAACTCGCTTGTTCATAGAATGAGGAAACCAAAAGATACAGAGATAGAAATGTGAGTAAACTAAGTATCAAAGAAGCTTCAATGAAATGCTGATGTAAACTATTTTTTTGCACTTTTATGAGTGAGAATCTTTAAAAGTACATTCTAGTCTTAACTTTCAGACAATGAGATTCTGTTGAGAACACCTTCCCCTTTTTTCAGGCATCTACCCACTAAAAACAAAACCACTATGTGAGAGAAACAGTACCTGAATCTTCACCGGCAATTTTCCAGCACAATCCATTGCCCCGCCTCTAAAGTTAGGAAAAAAAAACCAAAACCACACTTTTGAGGAAAGTAAGTTTCTCATGTTCCAAACACAGGATTCTAGGACAGATGAACCAGTAAGAGTAAAAACAGCATCAGACACTGCAATATTAGAGACTCTTTAATTATGAGACTCTTTAAGCCTCATTACATTTTCATTTTGTTCTCTTAGACCCCCCCACCCTTAATCATCATTTAGAGCAACACTACTGGATGCAAACATTAATATCTTCAATAGGTATCTTACTTAGTTAATTATTTTGAACTAAAGTCAACAGGAGAATTTGGTTTTCAGCATTTTGAAAAACAAGCTTAATAACTACAGTTACAATAGAGCATTAAGTAATTTTTTCATTTAAATAGTTATATAATCTCCATTTTGAGAGGCAAAGGTCTAGGGAATAGATTAAAAAAACCAAAAACAAAACCAAACAAAAATTGCTTCAAAAGACAGCTTCCATGTGTAAGTTTTGTTCAGTTTTATTTTAATTTACAGGGCTTAGATGATCACAATAATTATGCAGGTATTGGGTAAGGTGAAGAAGAAAGAAGAGGCAGGAAAATACCTGAGCACCTTGAACTGGATCACAAATCAACTATACTACAAGTTTAAAACACTAACTTGCCTCTTCAGCTATGATAGATCTGAAAAATCATTATTAACAAAGGAACAAACAAACAAGGTGGGTTGGGCTGTGGTGGGGTTTTTTGCCGCATATGAATATTCCTATGGCCATCATCTATTTTTGTGTATTTTATATACTTACTAGAGTAGAATTTATGTAAAATCCTCAAAATTTAGATTAACAGAAAAAATTATGATGACATTCTGTGTAATTTTCAAATTTTATTTTAAAAAGCTAATATTGTTCTCTACTATATTGATCATGCAAGTTTTATGCTTTAATATTTTCCCTTGTATTATGAAAAACTCACCTGCCTCTCTTTGCACGTTCTGCAGTCCGCCAAGGAAGGAAGCCTTTTGTGCCTGGTGCTAGTGGTTTCGGTGAGTAATTCTCTTTCACAGAGGAATTTTTTTTCCCAGGACTTACAGACTTTTTAGATGATAATCCTGGATTGAAGAGCAAGATTGGAAGAAAAGAGAATTCATTATACCTAATTAGTCACATACAAACTCACAGCCTACTGTTCATAAAATTTCCCATGTAATAAGAACTGTAGGAAATCTGCCATTCAGTCTAATTTTGCTGAAGCATCCAAAAACTTGCAATTAGAAGCTGGCGTACTTAACTTGCTGTTAGGCTGATGCAAGTAAGACAAGCTGGTTTTCAAAAAAGGAAGTAAAGTTTTGTAGTGAAGAGATTTAGTCACATTACTAATTTCAGATACCTAATTCCATTGTCTCACATCAGCGTTCGAACAGTCCACATAGACAATAAAGGCATCTATGTGCTTCAAATTGCCCTCTAGTGGCTGTAGAGTGAAGAACATTGTTTTATTTATGGGCAAAATAATTAAAAATAAAGCTGGTACTCATGCAGATCGCTTGTACAAGACACTGGCAATCTCTTCCCTTAAGAGGACTAGTAAGAAAAAGTACGGTTCACTGGTTTGGTGTTTTGTTGTTGTTTAAATCATACAACATCAAAGTAGACTCGGCAAAGAAACCTAATGAGGATGATCACTCTATCTCATGTTCTCTCTAAGTCAGAAACAGTAAGTCTAGAAAATGGATCACCTAGTACTTCCTACAGTTAAACTACTGAGAACTCAGTTTATTGTTTCCCTGAGATCAGTAAAACAACTGATTTTGTAATGGTATAGAAATGCATAATTTAGGTAATAGGATTCAAAATTTCAATTCATTCTGAACATAATAAACAGGATAGTTTTCACCTCCTGACTCCCTCCTTCTCTTAAAAAAAAAAAAAAAACAACCACATAAAAAACCCACACACAATGAACAACCCTAAAACAGAAAAAAAACCCAACAAAAAAACCACAAAACCCTCCACAACCACATTTGCCAGGCATTTTTTCCTCCCACCACCACCCTGATCACCACAGTTAATTTGTACAAAGACTTCTATTTGATTTATACTTACCTCTCTGCTTCCAGATAACTAGAGCAAAGACGAGAGACAGTAAAATGTATTACAGTGAAATTCTTAGTAGCTTACTGAAAAATGTTTAGTGTATTGCAGCTATCAGTACTTAATTATAAATACTCAAGATACCTATGTTATTTTAAACATACTACTTATAGTAGGTTTACATGAAGCTTTAAAAAAAAATCTTAGAACATTTTGTACATCAGTTAAAAAATGCATGTTTGTTTGTTCTGGCAGAGGACAGCCTGCTACAGAAAGGTTACAACAGCAGGAGAATGAGACAACTTACTACTGCCAGGCTTTGAAGAAGGGAAAGCTTGTGGAGACACGGAAAAAATACGTGCAACGCTTCCACACATTTTAAAGTCAACTTATCCTACCATTTTTCCAGCCACATATCTAGCAGCACTAAAAACAAAAGCAAGTTTCCTACAGGTACCAATGATGACAGAAGACACATTATAGAATTAAGAAGAAAAGGATTTTTTTTTCTGGAGACAAGTGTTCTGTAAAACACTAACATTTAGACACATCATACATTTTTTAATTTAAGCTCTTAAGCATTAAGATAAAATTTTCTCGACAAGATTTACTATAGCCAGAAAAAACAAAGAATTACCAATACGAATAGTAGCTTTTCCTTTCCGACCACTTCCTAGGACAATAGTTCTTTTCTTTGGCTTAGTTTTCAAAGCATCTTTGGAAGATGGAGATATCAGCCACTTATACTGGAATTTGGGGGTTTTTTTAAAGAAAAATAAATCAGTTTAGTAACTGACAGTTGAAGAGGTGCTTATTTAAAATTAGAGGGGGTTTGTCAGATATAGAGAACACTGCTACTTACATAAAACTTAATGAACTGTAAAATCAAGAAAAAACAGTCTCACAAAGCCCAACTTCAAACACAGATGATAGTCTACATTACCAGAAAGTGTTCCCAAAACATCACTATAATATCCCATCTGATACTGTCCTTTCTCCTGTGCTAAACACTTCTCCTTTTATAGCAAAAAACTCCCAGCGTCAACACTATAAAGAGGCAACCCTGGCTTCTGCACTTCATTCTCAGAAAACTGGCTTGATAGGAATGACTGGCTCAGGCCAAGGCTCTCCAGAGTAATAAAAGCTTCCCTAACATGATTTTGTATTACTGATAAAGTCAGCATTTTAAAAAACATGTAGTTTATTTTTACTGCCTGTAATGAAAATTCATCCTTACAAAGTAAAAGCCCTGAACTAAAATTAAGAGACAGTGATGATCAAAGGCCACAGCTGTACTTCCAAACTTCATTTCCTTACAGCAATAGCTCTGTTCCTAAAAGTTCCCCTTGCCCTGATAAAAAGTTTAATTACTCCTGGTAGATATTCTTAAATCACCCTGCACTTACTTTTCAGTGTGCATAACTAGTACAGGGTCTAGTGCTGAAGCAGCCACTGAAGGAAATACAGATGACATTAACACAAAGCTGGTCTCAGATAGCCCTAAATCCCATGTCAGAGTACTAAGAACAGCATGCCAGAGTTATTCCCATCTAAAGAACCAGAATGATTAAAATGCCATTATTGTGCTCTAACTAACCAAGTTTAATCCAAATTTATCATTGTCAAGAAAAGCGCTTTTTTTTTCCACTTTGGACTCAATTAATCCTTGTATAAATTTTGCTGCATCTACAGCTGGCTCTAGCCCCCATGCAAGTGAATTGATCATTTTAAACTAAAACACCCAGAAGGAGTAAAATTAAATTGCAGGCTTTTAAGAGCAAAAGTAATTTTAATTTTGTTTTACTAGACACTTAAAAGGGCAGCTTTACTAGGTTAAACCTGAAGTACATCTAGCCCATAGCCTGTCTCATCTGGGTGCCTAGTGCTGTTGCTGTGCAACAGCATCTAAGTATAAAGACAGCAAGATGTAAAACCAGTGTTTTGAAAGCATCCTATTTTGTAGACACATTCAACAGATTTTACTTTAAGCTATTCAGTCTTTCAGAAACTACACAAACTTTGACCACCTATGACACTCAGTCGTATCTATGATTACAGTTCACTATACTGCTACACAGTGCTGCTAAAATAATACAACTTTTGTTTTAGCTGCCCATCAAATTTGAAGGCCTCAATTAGCAGTAGACAACTCTTCTTGCAAACCTAAAAACCCAGCCCAGAAGGCAATCAACTATCTGTTACCAAAAAACAACCAAGCAGTTTTCACATGAAGGATGGAAGGAAAGACAGCTGTGGCTGGTGGAAGAAGCAAAGCTACGTAGCAAGCTGGTGGTCAGTATTTCTTCATTCATGTTGTTAATGAAGTATGAAGAATTACTAGCACTGCCAATAAAACTTAAGATACCACACTAACTGGCTGAATATAAAACTAATGTCTTGAGTCAAGTGATCTTTTAGCATATGGGAGATTCCCCAGAGTTATTTCTTTCCATGGTTTGACTTTCCAATTATCTTTAGCATTTCCAGGCAGATGTTATTTTCATGTGACCCCAGTGACACTTTCCAAGTGTTGATTGCATCTGCCAAGCAGAAGGAGTACTTCTTCACAAGCAACCTCAACTCCTCAATAAAGGTCTTCTAGAGACTGAAGTTGGGAACTGTATTAATCCACCAAAAATTCTACAGACAAACTCTCAGTTTATTAGACACTCCCTACATATCCCCAGTTCTGACTTTATTTAGTCTTTTCAAAAACCAAAAGAGCATTAAATTCCAGTACAAGAACTGGAATTGCTGGGACCCCTCTGAGAACTGAATCAGATTTCCGTATATTTGAACACTATATCTAACCATAAATGGTCTAGATACTCAATTTATGCACATTACTGTGAACTCTTGTGTGGACTATTAGACAAAGATGAAAGAGGGTACTGTACTTTAACTGAACTCTGTTTTCATAGATGGTTTGCATTGGAAAGGACCGTCTTGAGTAACTTTAAAAAAATTAAGTTACAGAAGTTACGGACAAGAAATAAGTTTCAAAATAAATTAGATGTTAAATTTTAAATTGTGGTTTCTTTTAGTTTTTAATTAGAAATTATTATTACTGTGTTGACAAGGACACATGTAGTAGAAAGCCCTCCAGCAGCCCAGGAGCAATATTCAGCTAACATTCTATGGTAATGTCCAAATACACGCACCTTTCCATTTTTCTTTCAATTAAATGTATATCCAGGTTTTATTACATGTGACAGCTTTAATTCCGTAAGAAGTCATACAAAAAGCCCAATACAGTAACATGTTCCTCATAGTGGTTTTTGGTTTTCCCCTAGACAGTGTTTTTTTCACTTGTACTGAGTCAAACTTCTGTTTGTAACTAGAACAGTTGTTTTAAATTAATTTTGAAAAAAGTCACGCTTTAAAAAAAAAATGCAATGGAAGCTACGAAGAAAACCCCAAACTCGTTCCAAAATGTGTAACACATACCTCTGAATCAGCACTATTTCCATTCTTAAGAACTCTTTCAATAATGTTTTTCATCAGAACATGACCTAGAATGAATTAAAATACCTTTTTAAGAATTTTCTGTAAGAGACAACTCTTTATATGAACAAACAGATCATTGAATAAACAGTACACATTACTTATCCTGCTTGTTTTCCCATTTTAAAACTGGTTAGCAAATTACTGTGGCATGTTCTTTTTTTCTTAACAGCAGTTTACCTTCTCCCATATAGTTACTGAAGAAGAAAAAAAACCCCATAGTTACAGAAGAAGAAAAAAAACCCCAACAATCACACAAAGAGGATAAATGCAGACACAGATACATACCAATTAATGGATTTTTTCTTATGTCAAGTACCACTAATGTTGTATTAGTTTGAAGAGCATCTAATAGTGACCTTGCTCCCTCATTGGATATTCCACACTGCTGCAAATCAAGTGCTAAAATATTTAAGGAGGGAAAAAAAAAATCAGTGGAGGTAGTACTGCATTTAGTTAGTAATTTAACCGTTGATACCTTAAAAAATTAATCCTGCTGAAAACCTCCATCTCATAGAACATGAGGCATGAGGAATGAGAACATGATGATAAGTTGTGCAAAAACAGGAGTATTACTTTCAAAGAAGACAAATAGAACTTTTCAACATTAAGAAATAACTGTTAACATCTGCAGAGGAGGTAATATGCACCACTCTAAAACCACTGTGAGCAACCTGTGCCAGTGTTCAGTCATGTCACAGTAAGAAGGTTTCATGATGTTGAGGAAAAACCTCCAGTGTTTTAAACTCTACCACTCAGTCTTGCCTTGTCCCCAGGCACCATGGGAAAGAGCTTGTCTCTATCTCCTTTACATCCTCCCTTCGGATATTTGTACACTTTGTTAAGATCCCACTCTGAGCCTCTCTTCTCCAAGCCTGTCAGATTCCTCAGCCTTTTCTCAAATCAGAGCTGCTTTAGTCCCTTCATCATCTTTGTGGCCCTTCACTGGACTCTCTCCAGTAGCTCCAGTTCTCTCCTGTACTGCAGATTCCATGGCCTCACCTGTGCTCAGTAAAGAGGAAGAATCACCTCCCTCAACCTGCTCACAAGTCTCTGCCTAATGCACCCCAGAACACCACTGGCCCTCTTTGCCACAAAGGCACTTCACTGTTTCATGGACAGCCTGTTGTCCACCAGGATCTGCACCACCCTTTCTGCAAAGCTGCCTTACAGCCACACAGCCCCCATCATCTTCTAGTGCATGGGATTATTCCTGTCCAAGTGCAAGACTTTGCACTTCCCTTTCTTAAACTCCGTGAGGTTCTCTTCAGCTCATTCCTCCAGCCTGCTGAGGTCCCTCTGGATGGCAGCATATCCTTGCCTTTCCAGGGATCCGAGTAAGACTGACTGGTCCGTAGTTTCCTGGGTCCTTCTTCCCAGACTTCTTGAGAACAGGCATGACATTAGCTATCCTGCAGTCCTCATGCATCCCCTCCCAGTCACCATGATCTTTCAAAGACTACTGAGAGTGGCCACAAAATTACATCAGCCAGCTTTCTCAGCACTTCTGAATGCATCCCATTAAGGCCTACGGACTGCTGTTTGTCCAGTTTGTTTAAGTATTCTCTAACCTGATCCTCTTCCATCAGTATGGATGTTACTTGTAGACCTGACTCAAACTATAAAACAAAACAATAAAACAGGTATTTGATTCCACATACAAAATGTAGCTGGTGCTACACCAGTACCATTAGTAATTTTGTACAGACATACTGTAGAACAAATTAATTCTCAAAAATACTAAAGGACAATACTACATAACACAACAGTATTCAGATACTTCAAAAGAGGAAGAGAGATTTATTTGGGAAAAAAAAACAGTTCTCTTTCCCACCTACATAGTGAGTTACTCCTCTGGCTGCAACTGCTATAACTGACAATTTTAAGTCTTCTGCCTGCCACTACTGTATTTTAAGAGATGTAGTATTGAGATACAGAGATAGTAGGAAAGATAGTAGAAGGGATGGAGATATGGAAATCTCCTTGCAGAAATCCTTACAACAACTATTAATAATCAGATATGAAGCATACGGAGAATTTGCTGGTGCAGGCGAAGTTCTATGTTACATGGAATATCTCGATATCTATTCATTATATAGGGAAACTCCTGAATTACTGTGCTGTTCATCAGTAAAAAGACTTTGTAATACCTTTTAGCCAAAGGTCCTCTCCTAGACAGTCTGCAAAGGCACTTGCTCCTCTATCTCCAATGAGCATGTTGCAGTTCAAAGTAATCCGCCTCAAACCTGTCATATATTCAAGGTCAGGTCTCCTGTAACGTAGGCTTTCAGCCCAAGCTTCACCATGTCTTCTTATTGCCTGGTGCTTTGCAAACAAAGAAGCTGTTACCAAATGCAATGGCAAAGCCATTATTGACAACAAGATCACAAGTAACCTTTTTTTGTAAACCACGTTCAATGGCTTGAATGCTGGTATAAGAAATATATGCTGGTATAAGTACACCATTTCTGAGTTTAGGAAACATAACTGATTTTTAAACCTTACCTGGCAACTCATATTTGTTCTGACTACCCAATGTGCAATGTGAATTATTAAACCTGGCCACAAAATATCTTATTATCTTCTTTGGAGAGACACTTTCAAGGCACATTGAATAGGAAATACATACATACTACGAAACTTTGTGCTTTCATGGAAATCACAATTAATATTAACTAAAATATAGTACTAGGCACAAGCTTACTCAGTTAATCAGTAATTTCTAAACTGTAAACTTGATTATTCTTACACAGAGCTTAGGAATACTTGAGACATTTTTCAAAATTACTGACAATAAAAGAAGCAGTCCCTAAAACAGGTGTCAGACGTTTACAGCCTTAGTCCTCACTTAAAGAAAGTACTTTATTATTTAATTGATGTTTTTTTCTAAGAAATACCAAATTTAAATCCCACACCAGTAAACCAAGCTACTTATTTCATACAAAGTCACAGCTTTCATAAGAATGCACGCTTAACTTCAGTATTCACACAAGCGCCTCATGAAGTGCCTTAACGGATTATGAGCTTTAAAGTAAAAGTAAAAAATGGAATGTATTAAGCTCTTACAAACACACCACTCTAAGGAACTCAAATTACCTTTAATACATTAGCTATATGTTCCGCCCCTCGCCACGTGAGGCTACATGCCGTGAAGTTTACAAATCTGATAGTAGCTGTATTCTTTATACTCTGACAGATTGCTGAAGAAAACAAAAGCATGCATGTTATCTACACATAGCATTTCCATATTATCAGAACACACTTTTTCAGTGGCCTATTAAGAGGCACCTTTAACAGCCAAAAGCTTTGTCAAAAGAACTAGTGCTGAAATAGAGTATATTTTAAATATACTTAATGTGTTCTAAGTTTATACATTCCTAGTGCAAATGTTCAGCAAAGGATATCTGAACAAGCTAGAATGTATTTTATTTCAGTTTACTTTTAGAAACATAAACAAATCAGGAAAGAGTTAAGAAATATGAATGCTGTTTTAAATAAAAGTATAAACATCACTATAAAGTAGTATAGTTATCTACGAGCACGAAGTGAAGAAATGCAAGTCTTTGAATACTATTCAGTTATGCAGAATAAATATTGTTATTTTAATCTCCATAGACAAATTTAAAACAGGAATGGAAATACTGAAAAATTTGCTTACTTATTTGGAAACTTAAGAAAAAAGTATATCTACTTTTGATAAGATTTTGATTCTGAACTTACTTTCCAACCCTCCATCTCCAATTGGACAGTGGGCTAAGGAGACACTCTCCAGAGATGAAGCCGAGGCCAAGCCCTTAACAATAAAACAAACAATGTTGTTATCTGGCTTGAAAAGCAAAAAAGAAAAGACCAAGTCACCCAAATTGCTCAAACTCTGTTCCTTACAAGAAACTCTAGGAGATTCAGACAAAGGTCAAAACAAACCTTCAAGTTCAACTTAAGCAGGTTCATTTCTTTAGCACAGAGGAATCTTGCTTGTGGGCAACCAGCAGCAACCTCCCTTCCTAGAAGCCACTCACAAGCAAACTGGAGCTTTTCAATAACACATCAGAAGACCAGTTCTTATTTCCTTGGTGTCCCATAACTTCCCTTCTATCACATACACGCACAGTGGTTTCACTCACAAGTGTATGTCATATGCCTCAAACACAAGGCAGAGATGTCGCTAAGACCTTTCTAATACACCGTGATGTGATTCTGAGACTAGGTTCAGTTAAAACTAGGTTATACTAAATGTCTCAGCAGAATCATTCTATAAGTATATATGAAGACTATACAAAGATATCTTAGAAGAGAAATATCCTTGTCTGCAATAAATACTTATAAAATTTAGTTGCTACTATTCTTTGTTCTGGGCATATTTTCCATTTATTTCTATACTATTATATTCTCACCTTTGTTAAAAGTGCTAGGTCTCTTTCCCTCAGAAGTAAACCCTGCAGTTCTAAATTTTTTAGTACATCTGATATACTGAGACAGCCTCTCACAGCTTTGCATAGTTGGCCAGTCAAGTCTTTTGAGAGAGTTGCTGGAATTCTCCTTCTAAAGTAAGTTTTGTATCTTTCGACACCTAGTAAAAAACAAAAATTACACATCAGTAAAATCCAGTTCGTATTGGCTTAAAAGCAGTTACAATCATACCCTCCTTTTTTTGTGTACTTTCTTAAATAAAAATAATTCCTTAGGCATAACAATTCCTCCCCCATGTATTCAATCACACAGAAGATTTATGCAACAAATTCTAACATGCATACATCAACATACTTATTCATACAGACCTGATTCTTCAAGACCATGTTGATGTAAACTTCTTATTCCAATAGAGGTCAGAGTCTTATTATGCCTGAGAGCATTCAGAAGTGGTGCCCAATCAGTAGCTTTGATGTGATCTACAATTAGATCAATAGCATCACGAGTCACGTTAGCCTTCACAGCTTTCAGTGGGAGAGAGCCTTGAAGTTCACAAAGGTGTTCATAATGTGAGTAGAAATCCAGCATGCACTGTCTTCTTAATTTGACTGACTCAATCATTTCTTTTATGTGATAAGTTTCTCTCTAAAATAAGAAAGGGAAAAAAAATACAAATTTTTTTCAATATATAACTATCTTGCAACACAGTGCCAATTCAACATGCATACCCAAAACATGGAAATGTTCCTGGATATTGTATAGCATTCACGTCTTTAATGGTAGCTAAAAACCTAATGTCTTGTGATGCTCAGTACCTGTGCAAGTAAAGCTGAATGAGTAAAGGTCTCAGGAAAAAGAAAAACAAACACCAAAAACCAAAAAATCTGCATTTTTATTCTCCCCGCACTAAGAGGTCTATCAAGAACACAAAAGCCCTGATCTTTAAGCAGCGACTGTTGTAAAGATCTTGTTTTCATCTTAAGATTTAACTTTGTAGTGTCAAGGTCTGCTCAAAAGCCTTGGACACTTCCTGACCCACCAGCAAGGGAAACACACAGAACTAGTTGTGAGCTTCTCTGCTACTTCAGTCAAAAGTCTAAATTCTCATCATACGTAATAAAACTTGTCCCCCTAAATATTTCTGCTATTGCATACCGGATATACATATTCCAGTAAAACTCAGTTAGTACTTTTCAGGCGTAAGATTTTGTTATACTTTAGAACCCTCACAGAAAAACACTACTAACTTCCAAGAAGAATCTCTAAATACTGCTATGACATGTCTATTGAGGGTTAAGCAGTTCCACAGTCTCAACAGGGACATTTGTCAGTATACTTAGAAGACACATTTATTTATTTATTTATACTCAAGAGGGCATTAAGTATTCCACACAGGATATCAAACATTGTTAACATTGCAAGCATTTTTTCTTATTTGTCATAAACAACAAAAAAAAAAAGCTTTAACCAATCTTCTCAAATATTTTGTATGTAAAATCAGGACAAATTACTGGACAGACACAAGCATGTGAGGACAGCCATTTGTAAAAACATAATTAAGCAAAAAATTAACATATTGTTAGCATCTAAATTACTGGAAATGTAGTAATAATAAGATATGAACTCTAATAATACATTTCCTCCAGACCCTTTTACTTTTGTTTTGCTCTGATTTACTAGCATTTAATGACCACACTGTGGCCACAGGAACAGAAATTATTAAATTATAATCCAACACTTCGGGCTCAGAAAGTGGCCATAGGTTTTAAGGCATCAATGGCTTCTGATGATCTATCAACGTGCAAAATACTAGCCTTTTATCTCCAGATCTTAAGCAATATTCTTTGCATGATGGCTTTCACTGCAACACCTTAACACCACACCACTAACTGAAGAAATGAGCTCCTGGCCCTAGCACTGACGTTTAACCCACTTGTAGGTAGAGAGAAAAAGGGACAAACTAATCAGACCCACAAAGCTTTCCAAATGGTAAACAACTATGTGAACTTGAACTTTTCTGCACTGAAGTTAGTGCATCTGATACCACCTTAGACTACCTTGACTGGCTTTGAGAATGTATGCAGACGACAATTATGTACTTAATACGGATACCAGAAGATATCACACTAGCTGGCGACAAATTACAAGAAATATACGGCACACAGTAAAACTGAAAAATCCAGCTCCATTCTGCGTTTTCAGGAAGCTCTGAGTTTGTAGCGATTAAAATAATCATCTGGCTAAATGTATAGGGTGGGCAAGCAGATGGCACCCAAGAGCAGTGCCCGCAACAGCCACGGCCATACGCCGACCTGCGGGGCTCGCGGGGAGGCCG
>VXAZ01006795.1:3594-60551 GCA_013399875.1 Gymnorhina tibicen
CACTGCTCCATCATTGCTCCAGACACCCCAAATCAGGGGCATTCCCAGTGTCACCTTCACGGAAACGCTTCCTGAGCACATCCACTGCTCCATCACTGCTCCAGACACCCCAAATCAGGGGCATTCCCGGTGTCACCTTCACGGAAACACTTCCTGAGCTGGACCTGTCGCCAGGGGAACGTCCCCGGGTTCTGCAGCGGCTCCGAGCTATCAGATAAACCCCTGCTTTCCACCGACACCTTTCGCCCACGGGTTTCTTACCACGCTCGTGTTGAGACACCCAGAGCAGACTTTTTTCCTTTTCAGGAGTCCCAGCCAAGTGTCTGAAAGCGGCTGCTGAAATGTTGTGGTTTTGGGAAGCTGCAGGGAGTTCTGGCTGCGGACCCACCTGGCAGCGGCGGGGTCTGAAAGCTGCGTTTTGGCTGCAGAGCTGCTTTTCCTTCTCAAAATACAGCCCCCCAAAATTAAGGTTTTTAAGCAGCTCCCGCCCACCAGCTGGGCTTAGGGCTGTGCTGAGCTGGACGTGGAGTCCCCAGGCCGGGGTGCAAGGACAAAGCTGCTTCGGGGGACATCCTGAGGGTGCTCAGATCCCGCTGTTTCCTCTCCGTGTTCAGGGAAGCTGCTGGGAAAGCTGTGCCACATCCCACGGCTGGGAAAGAGCCGTGCCAACGCCTGCCTCTGCATCCCAGGGAATGGGCTTCCAGCACAGGATGGACCTGGAGCTGCTGGAGCAAGTCCAGAGGAGGCACCAGGATGATCAGAGGGACGGAGCCCCTCTGCTGGCAGGAAATGCTGGGAGAGCTGGGATTGTCCAGCCTGGAAGAGAAGCTTTGGGGTGACCAAACTGTGACCTTCCAGTACCTGAAGGAGCTACAAGAAAGGTGGAGAGAGAAGCTTACACGGGGTGGAGGGACAGGACCCAGGGAATGGCTTCCCAGTGCCAGAGGGCAGGGCTGGGGGGGATCTTGGGCAGGAATTGTTCCCTGGGAGGGCGGGGAGGGGCTGGGATGGAATTCCCAGAGCAGCTGGGGCTGCCCCTGGATCCCTGGCAGTGCCCAAGGCCAGGTTGGGCACTGGGGCTGGGAGCAGCCTGGGACAGTGGGAGGTGTCCCTGCCAGGGCAGGAGGGTTGGATTTAGATGATCTTTAAGGTCCCTTCCAACCCAAACCATTCCCCGGCTCTGTGATCCCGGTGATCTCCTCTCCTGCTTCTGTTTGCCACAGCTCCTGGAGCCACTGCAGGAGACAGCCAGAGGCTGAAAACCAGCCCTGGAGAAGGGAAGATAACCCCAGGATGGATTTATGGGATGCAGAATAGGTTGAATCCAGGATAAGAGACACACGGGACTTCTTCTTCTCACTCTGTGAGGTCAAGGTGTTTTCCCCAGGGCCCGGGCAGCAAGGAAATTTCTTTGGGGGAAAATGTTTGGTAGACAAAGGGTTTTTGGTTTTGGCAGGCACAGGGGGGTCGAATGTCATTGGGAAGGATCCGTGAGTACCCCCCTGCCACATTAAAAACGGGAATGGCTTTGAGAAACCCGCAGGAACAGCAGCCACGCAAACACCCGCCGGAGCTGCAGACCAGGAAAGAGGAAATTCGTGTTTGGTTTAAAAACCACCGGGGTTTCCCCCCCGTCCTCGCTGCCGAGACGTGTCACAGCTCCGCTCGCGTTCCCACCTTTCCAGCAGCCCTTTGAGCCGGCTGCCAAACCCTGCAGGGATCGCGGGGAGGGAAAAAGGAGCGGGGAGAGAATCTGAAGGGTTAAAAGGCGCGGCCGGGCTGCGAAAGCCGCTCCCCCGGCAGACAGGTGGGGCTTGAGCTGCGGGGCCAGCAGCTGGATGGAGCACAGACCCGGGAGCCAGTGGGATCGGAACATTCCCGTGGGCTCACCGAGGAGGGTTCAGGCGGTGGCACCTTCGTCCCACGAGGGAGGGTGGCTGCGGTGTCCCCGAGGTCGGGATCCAGCTGGGAAGGAGCTGCAGGATCCGTGGCCGGGTCCCGGTGGAGCCTTGGCCCTGCTCGGGGCGCCTCGCCTGCCCCATCCGTGCCTCCAGACACCCCAGGCCGGCCCCAGGCAGGGCTGTCCCTGTGCGAGGTCTCGCTAGGCCACCCCAAAATCCGAGCCGGATCCCTACAGCCCCGCACCTCCCTGCTCCGTGGGCCCCAGGAGGGGCGGGTGGGACACGGGGGCCCCTCCGCTGCTGCTGCCGCGTCGGTGAGGGAGGCAAACGCTGCCTGGGGACATTTCCCACCCGCTGGTGCCACCTTGTCCCTAAATGCTGCCCTTGGCAGGAGCGGCAGCACCTCCCCAGTGGGATTTGAGCCTCCCCTCTTTGGGGGTCATCCCCCGCCCCATTCCTCGTCCCAAATTCTGTCATTAACGCTCCGAAGCAGGAGGCTGATTAAACTTTCCAGCTTGTTTGTTATCATTAAAGACATCGGGGCTGGATTTTCTCGGCAGCAATTACGTGACTCAGCCCTCTGGAAGCCTCCTGCCCTCCTGTCCGCACGACTTCTCCTCTCAGCCCCACGGCCTGATTGCGTTTCTGGGGAGTGGCTTCCCTCTGCCAGCTCTCTGCTTCTCGTTCGCGTTGCATCAGCCCTTCCTCGGGCTGCGAAACGGGAGAGGGATGCTCTGACTTCCTCCTGCTGCCCTGGCAGGGTCATGGAATCCCGGAACGGTTTGGGTTGGAAGGGACCTTAGATCCCATCCAGTGCCACCCCTGCCCTGGCAGGGACAGCTCCCACTGTGCCAGGCTGCTCCCAGCCCCAGTGCCCAGCCTGGCCATGGGCACTGCCAGGGATCCAGGGGCAGCCCCAGCTGCTCTGGGAATTCCATCTCAGCCCCTCCCCGCCCTCCCAGGGAGGAATTTCCTCCTAATATCTCATCTAAACATCTTTTAGTTTAAAACCATTCCCCTTTTGCTTCCACTCTCTGTCTCTTTGCAAAAAGTCACTCTCCCTTTTTTTATGGACATCTCCAGAGCCAAGGTGGGCTGGAGCACGACATCGAGACCAGAGGATCCTTCCCCTGCACACAGAGCCATTTACTGGGATTTCTGCGTGTATTGGGAAATAGTCACCATTGCTGGAGCAGAGTCACAGGGCAGCAAAGCTCACACAGGAGCGAGGGGTGAGCGGGTACTCACGAGGGTGCTGGGCACTGCCCGGGCTCCCCAGGGAATGGGCGCATTCCCAAACCTGCCAGAGCTCCAGGAGCGTTTGGGCAGCGCTGCCAGGGATGCCCAGGGTGGGGGTGTTGGGGTGTCGGGGCAGGACCTGGGGTTGGACTGGAGGATCCCTGCAGGTCCCTTCAGCTCAGGGCATCCTCTGATTCTTTAACCTTGCACTGCTGGTGTGGCAGCCGGAAGGTTTCCCACTCCCCAGCCCCACTCCTTGCTTCCAGCTGCCCCAGGCCTCATTTATTGGTGTTCAACTTCTCCGAATCGCTCCCGTCCCCGTCACTCTGCAGAGGGTGGCAAGGAGCTGCCGCCGCCAGGGTGGCCCCGGGGCCCTGCCCAGGGCGCAGCTCTCTGCTCCCCGCGCCTTCCAGACGCGTTTCCCGTTGTGTCCCCAGCTAAGAGCAACCACCAGCCCCGAAACCGTCCTGTCTGCGAGGCCGTCACCGTGCCGGCTGCGCGCTCCCGGGGGAACGCCCGTCCTCGCGTCACCTTCCAGCCGGGACCGGAGGCGACGGGAGCGCCGAAAAGAGAATTTCTCCAGGGATGAAGGGCTGGGGATTTCGGGGGCCCCCCACCCGCGCCGTGCCGTGGGCGCTGCGGTTTCAGGAGGGCGCCCTTGGGGTTGTCACATCAGGCAGGGACCCCTGGAGAACCATCCCTCCTTGCTACGGGGCCAAAGAGGGAAGAATGAAACCCCGAACGCGTCCCTTACTCCATTGAGCACCGGGAGCAAAGGCGAGCCCGCCCCTGCTCCGTTCCCCCACGGCATCCCGAGCCTCGCTCCCCTCTGCTCCCGCTTCCCTGGAGCTCGGCACACCTAGGAGCGCCCCAGCTGGATCCGCACATCCCCGAGCCCCTGAAAAGCGTCTCTATGCCTTTGTTGGCGGCCGTGAAAGCGGCTTTTTTCCTCCTTAACATCTGTGCCTCGCCGGGCTCCGGCGGCTGCGGGAGGGAAAATTCATCCTTTGTTGCTCCTCTGCCGTTTCTTTGCCGGGGTCGGGATGGGAGAAAATCAGCTCGTTTTTCTTCGAATCAGCTCGTTTTTCTTCCTGCCCTTCCTGTTTACGGCCACGCCGGGGGTTCTGGGGCGCTGCTCGGACTCGGTAATTACAGCTCAGCCCCGGCAGGGAGGGGACAGGGGCGTGGGGAGGGGACAGGGGCGTGGGAAGGGGACAGGGGCGTGGGAAGGGGACAGGGGCGTGGGNGGAGGGGACAGGGATGCGGGGAGGGGACAGGGGATGCGGGAAGGGGACAGGGATGCGGGAAGGGGACAGGGGATGCGGGAAGGGGACAGGGGATGCGGGAGGGGACCGGTTCAGAGTGAGCCCCCCCAGACCCTCCTGTGAGTGCCATTACAATGCCCTCACTCACTGGATCTTAAATTTGGGGTGCCCTGATGGTTTTTTGGGATGCTGCACCCGTGTCCCGGCCCCAGGCTCGTGTGGGAGCGGGGTGGGGACATCACACGGCACAGGTGACATTTGGGACGCCTCCTGCCCCGTGCTTATTTCGAAGAATTCCCCCTGCTGCTCTCAAAAGACGATACCGGCTGCAAAACCAACCCTGTGGTTATAAACCCGAAATTGTCTCCCAAAATTAAAGCTTTTAATGGAGAACCCCTTTAAGGAGCCCATTCCAGTCCCCGGTTTGGTGCCCTCCTGCCCTTCCCGGGACACGGGAGGCGGAGCACGGGCACGGCGAGGCTGAAGGCTGCGGCTCCGCTGCTGCCGGAGGAATTCCTGGCGTGCCCGGGCTGGCTGCGGAGCCGGGCAGGGCAGCGGGAGGGTGCTCGGGAAGAGGCAGATGCGGGGGTGCGGGCAGGGGAACGGGTTCGCTCCTCCCTCCCGGCTGGGGAGGGATGGACGCTCCAGCTGGGTGTCCATGGGATGCTGGAGCGCTGTGGTCATGAAATGACCCCACCTGCAGAGCTGCCCCAGCCCTGGAGCCTCCAAAATCAAGGATGTGGAGCTGCTGGAGAGAGTCCAGAGGAGCCCATGGAGCTGCTGCAGGGCTGGAGCCCTTCTGGAGCCGGGCTGGGAGAGCTGGGGGTGCTNGCAGTTTTTACCAGGAAAAAGAGCAAAATTTAAAGAAAGATTTTAAAAACCCCACCCCAGCCTTTGATCACCCGCAGCGCCCAGGGAAGGGAGGTGCCCACAAGCAGAACAGCACCAGCTGAAACTTTCCTTGGACTTTTATAATTACAGAATAGAAAAGAAATCCTCGGTTCACGTTACAAAGACGGGCTCATAGAAAACCAAGCCAACGGAACAGAAACACCCAAGGTCCCGGAGCGCCGTACCCGGCTCCTGTGGAGGCCGGCGGGGGGAGGCTCTTCCCGAGAGTTTTAATGCCAGGGAGCTCTTCCTGCTGCTTCCTGCCGGGTTTGGGAAGGGTTGGGAGCAGGGGAGCGGCTGCCTGTCCATCCCATCCCATCCCATCCCATCCCATCCCATCCCATCCCATCCCATCCCATCCCAGCGGAGCATCCTTGGTGCTGGAGAGGAAAATAAACCCCAAAGATGCTGCTGGCCCCAGGGCTTGGGGATGGGGATATGTTCTGGGGGATGAGGGGGATGCACTGCCTGGGAAAAACAGGATTTTCCTTGGAAAAAAGAGGGGGGAAAGGTGGAAAAATTATTGCCTGTAGAGTTCGCAGCTCGGCTGGAGGCGCTGGGGGGCTGCGGGGGGCTCAGCCCATCCCAGCTCCGGGCGGTGGCACTGCCACGGCTCCTCGCTGGCAAGGGCCAAAAAACCATTCCAGGGTGTCAAAAATTGCCCCGGCGCTGGAGGAGAAACAGCCGGGAGGTGCAATCCATCCGAAATCCCAGCTCCCAGGGTGGGCTTCGGGCCAGACCCAGGGATCCTGGAGGAGCCGCATCCCGCGAAAAGGAGACCGAGGAGGTTGTGGGGAGCTGGGACGCTGCAGGAAGCTCCTTTTTTTTCCCTTCCAGTTTCTTCCAGGGCTTTTCCTTCCCGGCTGATCTTCCTCCTGCAAAGCAACCCCTGCCCGCCCCACCCCACACATCCCCTGCACGCCCCCAAAAAATCCTTCCCCTCGTGCCGACGTCCCCCGTGCCGCTGGAGCTGATTTGGCACCGAGCCCCCCACGGATGAAAGGACCAGGGGAGGCTCCCCCCGGCCCCGGGCGAGGTTTTGGGGGGCTCTGGGGGGGTCCCAGTGATGCTGAAGGCACGGTGTCGGCCTTGGGGAGGGGGGCCCAGCTCAGCCAGAGTCTACTCAGGCACTTTAAATTAAATAAAAACCCAAAGCGATGATTTAAAAAACAAAAATCCCAAAGCAACCCCAAACATTCATCGGATCCGTTCGAACAGCCAGGAAGCAGCGCCGCCATTCCCAGGTCGGAGCGAGGCCCCCAAAATGTGGAGGGAGGGGGGGTACAGGTGGATTTCGGGGTCCTGTGGGTTCCCCCCACGTCCCCAAATTCGGGGGTCGAGGCGATGCCGACGGACGGATCCAACTCCTCGGAGCATCCCGGACCGAGCGCCTTCAACGCCGCTTCACCCGAGCGTGGGGGGCTGGAAAATCCCCGCTGGGAGCCAAATCCCCGCTTTCGGAGCCAGTCCGACCCCCAGATCCAGAGTTTCGGGAAACTGTCCCAGCCCCAAGGCTGTGCCTGTCCCCTGCCCCTGTCCCGTCTGCTCCAAACCAGCCCCGCTCCGGGCTCCCCTCCCGGCACGGCCCCGCTGCTCCAAGGAAAATCCAGGCCGGGAGAAGCAGAAGGAAACGGCGTCCTGGGAGCGCTGCCGCCTCCCCGAGCGTCTCCATCCCGGGGCGGGTGGGAGCCCGGGGGGCGGCACAGCCCCCGCATCTGCCCTGGTTCGGGCTCGGGGGGCTCCGCGGGGACGGACGGGCGGCTCCCGGCGCCGGTTCTGGGATGTTCCGGGGTGCGGGAGGCGGGAGGGGACGGGGGGCTCGCCGTGGTGTCCCCCCCGCGCCGGGGGTGATGGCATCGGGGCGGGGGGGGCGATGGCTCCGAGGGGTCCTGGCGCCGCTGGCTCCCGGTTATCCGGAGCTGGGAAAAGAGAGGAGAGGAGGGGGTGGGACGGGGCCCAGCGCGTGTCCCCACGGGGGGACAGGGGGCCAGGGCCGGCAGCGGGACAGGGACCTGCCGGGGGGGCTCCCATGGGGGACAGGGACCTGCCGGGGGGGCTCTCACGGGGCCATCGCTCTCCTTCCACCCCCCAAAATCTCAGAGAGTGACTGGGGCCAGGCTGGGGGCCAAGGCTGGTGTCCCCTCACGTGGGGGCACGGTTCTCTTGAGTTTATTCCTCTCTCTTCTCCGTGTGTCTATTGTTATTATTATTGTTATTATTATTGTTATTATTATTGTTATTATTATTATTGTTATTATTATTTTGTTACNATTATTACTATTATTATTATTATTATTACTCTTATTGTTATTGTTATTATTATTATCATTTCCGTTATTAATTTAATTGCCATTATTATTATATCGTTATTATATATAATTATTATATAACATATATAATATATAATGCAATAATATAATATATACATAATGATGACATTATTATTATTATTATTAATACAGCTGCTACTACTACTATTGCTATTACTGTTGTTCTTCTTATCTTTTACCTAATTTCAATTATTAAACCCTTGTCACTCCCCACGTTTTCCTTATTATTATTGTTGTTGTTGTTATTGGTATTATTTTTAATAATAATAATAATAATAATAATAATAATAATAATACAACTCCTACTGCTATTACTACTGCAATTGCTGTCACTGTTATTCTTGCTACTGCATTTTACTTTATTTCCTTGCAAGTGTTAAACTGTTGTTATCCCACAGCTTTCCCCTGTTATTACTGTTATTATCGGTATTGTTATTATTATTATTATTAATAATAATAATACAGCTGCTACCACAACTGTGACCACTGCCACTACTGCTGGGGTTCTTGTTATTGTATTTTTAAATTTCAATTATCAAACCGTTGCTATATCACAGGTTTTTCCTAATTATTATTATTGTTGTTGTTGTTATTAAAAATAACAACAACAACAACAACAACAACAATAATAATAATAATAATAATAATAACAATAATAATAATAATAACGACCTCTATTATTCTTGTAATTATTCCCGGACCTCCCCGCGCTGCCGTTAATTCAATCACGGCTAATTAGGAACCGCGGGATGAGCTTTAATTGCCGCGCTCGCGGCCCCGCTGGCCCCGGGGACACGGGTGGCCCTGGGGGCACGGGTGGCCTCGGCCACCCCCCGGAGCCCGGCCGGCCCCGCGTTTGTGCCCTCGCTGGTGCCAGGGGCACCCCGGTGTCCCCTCCCCAGGCCACCCCCGTGTCCCCTCCCCAGGCCACCCCCATCCCCTCCGCGAGCCACCACGGGACCCCAATTTGGGGACGGCGGCGTCCCCAAGTCCCTGCCCCGCCGCCGGGGACGGGGGGGTGGAGGGGCCTCGATGGAAACTCAGCTGCATTAATTAAACGGCGGGTCGTTAATGAGCGGCTGGGGGCGGTGACGGTGTCCCGGTGTCACCCGGCACCCGGGCACTGGGTGCGGCAGAGGGTGCAGGGAGGGTACAACCTCCCGGAATTAGGGGCAGCGACGCCCCCGGGGCCCCCCGAGGTGTCCCCAGCCTGGTGACACAGCCCCGGCTTTCTCCGCCATCAGCTTTTGTGCCCCCTGGGTGTCTAAAACTGCTGTTCCCACCACTGAAAATGGATTTTTCAGCCGATTTCCCCAAATGCTGCTGCTTTCAGCACCCATCCCGCGGCCATCGGGGAGTGCCGGGCCCGCAGCACCCCCCTGGCACCCCCTGTGCCCCTGGGGGTGGCATGGGGGGGTCAGGACGGGGTCCCCCCGTCCCTCTGCCCTGTCCTACCCAGGGACGTGTCCCATCCACGAACAACGCCCCCGGGGTCCCCCAAGGGTGGCACCCAGCTGGGTGGAGGGGACACCTCAGCGACCCCCGGGACGTGGGTGCTGGCGGCGGGAAGTGCCAGTGCCCCCATCCGTGTGCCCCCCACACCGGGGAGGGACCGGCTCCGTGCCGGGGGCACAGCACCCACGGGTGCTCACCCCCACCCACCCACGGGACCTGCCAGTGTCCCCAGGGAGGGCCCAGCGCTGTCACAGATGGATTTGTCCCCCCCCCCACCCCCTCTTTGCCCCCCCGATGGCCCCGCCAGCCCTTGAATTTGCATACCAGGCTGAAAATATAATTAATTTTTGGCGGCGGGCACAGCCGGCACGAGGTTAATCCCTTTAGATTCCCGAGCCTTATCTCGCTGGAGTGTTTATCGAGCCAAGCTTCGCGGGGACGGGAGAGGGAGGAAAAGTCGGCGGCGCTTATCCGGAGAGCGGCCGCTCCCCCGGGGGAAGCTCGGCAAACAAACCCCGGCGGAGCGCGGAGCGCGGGCGGGATCCTCCCCGCACCGCCCGGCCCCGCCCGGATGGAGCCTCGGCGTTTGTGGTGAGGGTGCACAGCCCCGAATCGGAGCTGTGGCAGCGCCGTGGGGCACCTTGGGGGGGTTCTGCACCCCCTGAGCACCCCCCGAGCACCCCCTGAGCACCCCGGGACTCACGTGTAGAGCGGCTGTAGCTGCAGGTGCGACGTCTTCTGTGGTGCCTGGTACCCGTAGGAGTCAAAGCCGCCGATGAAGTCAACTGGGGAGAGCCGGGAGAGGAGTGGGGTGAGCTGGGAAGGGCAGCGGGGACGTTCCCGGCACCCCCTGGCACCCCTGGGACAGGGAACGTCCCGGGCTGCAGCAAAACGCAGCATCCCGGGGAAATCCAACATCCCGGAGTGCAGCTGGGGAGAGCTCAGAGCCCCTTGCAGGGCCTGAGGGGGCTCCGGGAGAGCTGGAGAGGGACTGGGGACAAGGCCTGGAGGGACAGGACACAGGGAATGGCTTCCCACTGCCAGAGGGCGGCGCTGGGTGGGATCTTGGGCAGGAATTGTTCCCTGGGAGGGTGGGGAGGGGTTGGGATGGAATTCCCAGAGCAGCTGTGGCTGCCCCTGGATCCCTGGCAGTGCCCAAGGCCAGGCTGGGCACTGGGCCTGGGGGCACCCTGGCACAGTGGGAGGTGTCCCTGGGGTGGAACAGGATGAGTTTTGAGGTCCTTTCCAACCCAAACCACTCCATGATTTGTGCTTTATGCTACCACCTTGCACCCTGGCTGCATCCCAGGGAACAGAGCCGGGATCGCGGCAGCCCCCCGGGAGAACACCGGCGAGGAGCGGAGCAAAGGAGCCCGAGCAATTCCCGAGGTCCCGGCGGTTCCTTCTCCTCCCCAGCACAGCCCCGGCGCTGCCGCTGGACGGAGTGGGAGAAATCCCCTCCCACTGTCCGCAGAGCGGGCATTTAAGGAGAATTATGGGGGAATTAGCGCTCGTTCGGGGCTGTCACCTCGGGGGATTGCAGGCGCGATTGATCGGCTTTTCCTGCCGAGCTTTCCAGCCTGGAGGCTCCGCCCGCTCCGAGCCCATTCCCGGGGGGATCCCGGTGTCGGAGCCGGGCCCTTCACCCCGAGCGGTGCCGGGGCAGCTCTGGGTGGCTGGGGGTGCCCTGGGGGCTCTGGGGGTGCCCTGGGGGTTCTGCGGGCACCCAGCTTTTCCCAGCTCATCCCGCGTTTCCCCAGACCTGACCCCTCTCCCCAGCACAGCCAGCACAGGGATGGGCTCCAGGCGCAGCCAAGACCTTTCCAAGATCCCCAGCAGCGCCCAGCTCCCCGAACCCAGCAGAATCCCACTCTGGGGTGGGCTATCCATGGGTGTCCGAGAGCTCCAGGGGAGAGCCCCCCTCTCCCGGAACCTTTCCCTTCCCAGTTCAGTATTCCGCCGGCTCTCGATTTTGACGCCATCCATCCATTTCCAGCTCTAACAAGATATTCCATTAAAAAGATGCATTTGCATCCCGGGCTGAGGCAGCATTAATATTGAAAGTGTGTTGGATGCGGGCGTCTGTGGGAATGCAAACACGCTCCGGAGCCGCCGGCGCTGGGTAAACCCTTCTGGAAACGAGATATTCCCGCAGGCGGCGGCCAATTCCACGCGGAAATGTTTCCTTCCATGGGAAAGGAGGGGAAAACACGGGATGCTGCACCCCCAGGCTGGGCTGGGACCACCCGTGGGGCCGTGATACGGGTGGGATGCCGATCCCGGTGCCGATCCCGGTGCTGATCCCGGGGAAGGAGCGCATCCGGGTGGCTGTGGCACAGCCCTGCCCGCGCTGGGCTGCCAGGATCTGCCAGCTGGTGGGAATTAATTAATGGCAGATGAGCTTTTAATGCACAGCCCCCACCTGTGCTCGGGGTGCTTCCCGAGGGGCATTTGTAGGGATCAGGGTTGCATCGGGAAAGGCAACACAAGCTGGATAAAAGTTAGATTTAACTTTGCCTAAAACGCTGTTTTCCCCCTGTTTTGGGGTGAAAACCTGGCAGTGGCGAGGCTGTGGGGACACAGCCCGGGGGACACCGTGTCCCCAAGCCCCTGTGGCCGCCCCATCACGCCCCAGCACCTCTGCCCCACCAGGGATGGAAAAACGGGGCAAAAACCCCAATAAAGGGATTCCTCCAGCTGCCTGGGACCCAGGCGTTGCTCCCCCAGACCCCACCGGGAGCTGCCACCCCGCTCGGGGTGGCATCAGCCGAGGACACCGTGCCCCTGTCACCCCCAGCCGAGGCACTCACAGCTGTCCTCCTCCTCCAGGAACACTTTGCTGACGTAGCAGGCGTAGACGAAGCCGAAGAGCTGGGGAAAAACAGGGAGAGGTTGGTTACGGGGTGGTGGGGAGCATGGGTGGGGGCACTGGGAGCGAGCTGGGGGCACTGGGAGCGAGCTGGGGGCACTGGGAGCAGCCAGAGCCCACCCCGGTGCAGTTCGGGGTGCAGCAGGGTTGGATGCATTCAGCTGCACGAGGGTGGGGCCCTAAGGGGGCCGGGCTGGCACCCCACAGAGGGTGCTGGGACCCCCTTTGGGGACCCCAATTCCCCTTAAAGCTCTGTTTTAGGGGTCTCTGCCTCCAGGCGTGCCCCGTTCCCACCTCCCCTCAGGGTGTGACAGCCCCCGACAAGGGGGACACCCCCCCAGCGGGCAGCACATTCCAGCGGCTCATTCCCAGCGAGTCACTCCTCAATCCCTGCAGCTTCCAGCCCCTAAACCCGGCCAATTTTGGGGTGGGCAGCACCCCCGGGGTGCTGGACGGGCTCTGTCCGCTCCTCCCCGGACGACAGAAACGCGCGATGGGGACACCTCCAGCCGGACCACGGCGCCTCTGCTCGGCCCGGCCCCATCGCCCCCCGTCTCCCGCTCCCGATTCGGGGTGCGGGGTGCGGAGAGGCGCCCTTACCGCCAGGAAGATCTGCGTGGCGCTGCTCACCACCTCGATGTACTGGTAGTCGAGCAGGCAGCCGCTGACGGTGATGACGTGGTGGTCCTCGGGCGCCAGGTTGGAGTTGAGCACCGGCGTCACCAGGCAGCCCGGGCCGTTCTCCATCCACCACGAGCGGTGCAGCGAGGTATTGAAGGTCATGATGAAGTCCCGGTCCTGCAGGAGGAGGAGGAAGAGGAAGAGGAGGGAGTACGGGTTTTGGATCCGAGGCTCTTTGCGGGAGGGTCGGGCAGGAAATGGGTTTTTCCAAGGCGAGGGTGCTCCGTGAGATCGGAGCAGGGCACGTCCCTGGCCCCCGGCCGGCGGCCCCGGGGTTCGGGGCTTCCTCCCGTGCCGGTGCCACGGACACGTGGCCAAGGAGCGTCCGGGTGATGCCCAGGTGACAGGATGGGTGGCACAGAGAGGTCACCGGCGTGGCAGGGAAGCAGCCGCTTGCGATCCTGCCTCCGGCCATCCCAGGGATGGGACCGGGGGACCTCCCCACCAGCGTGTTCCAGGGATGCAGGGCAGTCCCTGCTGCTTCCCCTGAGGTTTTGGGGTGTCATCCCGTCATCCCATCCCCAGGGAGCCTTGCAGGGCCCCCCTGACGCATGTCCCCTCCTTGTTAGCCTCTCACAAGCTTTGGGATCTCCCTGTGTCCTCTCCAGCAGCTGTGGGGTGGCCGTGGCCTGGCTGCAGCCCCCTGCAAGGGGGGGTAATCCTCAGCCTCTGTCTGCCCCTTTCCACCCCCTGAGCATCCCCCTGACCCCTGGCTGAGCCCCCAACCCCTGAGGGTCACCCTGGTACCCCTGGCTGAGCCCCCACCCCCTGAGGGTCACCCTGGTACCCCTGGCTGAGCCCCCACCCCACGCAGGGTCCCCCAGCCCCTCTCTGCGCCCCCAGCCCTCGGCTCTGCTGGGGCTGAGCATCCTCCGCAGGAAATCACCGACCTGGGATTAAAAGATTTTTGCTGCTGGGGGCGGCAAAAACCCCGAAAGGGAGCGAGCGGGTTTGGGTTTGTGGAGCCGGAGGAGGCGGGTGAGGAGCAGGGAAGCGGACGAGGGGGAGCTGTGCCACCGCAGCGCGACGGGGACCGGGGATTTCCACCAAAAACCCGCGCCGGGAGAGAATCCTCCCCCTCTCCTCATCCTGCAGCGCTCCGGGAGAGCCTCAAAGGACCTGGAGCAACTGGGGGAATGTTCCCGGCCATGGAGAGAGCGGAGCTGGCTGTCCCCAGCCCTCGGGGCCGGGCTTGGGATGCACAGCTCGGCACAGGGACCCCGACCCTGGCTGAGGGTGCTCAAAGCAGCCGGTGCCGCCCCATCCCTGCGGGGAGTTTTGTGTAAAAAGTCTTTTTTTTTTTGCGTAAAAGCTGTAATTTAACAGCCCGGGGTGTGGTGGAGGCACAGCCGCACTCCCATCCTCGCCCCATTGCCACAGGGTGACTTCCCAAAGCCAGGAATGCTGTCCGGCCGCGGCTGGGAGCCCCAGCAGAGCCGGGAAAATTGGGAATATGCGGCAGGGGGGGGTGTCCTCCTCCCCCCACTGCCCTCCCCATCCCTGCCAGAAACTCTGCCCCGAACTTTCCTCTCGTTCCTCATCCCTGTTCCCGGTGTTCCTCCTCTCCTTTAACCCCTCACTGGAGATAAAGGGAATTAATTTGGGGTTAGGAAACGGCCGCGCCACTGCCACCCTGGCCTGGACTGTCCGTTTGTCCATCCCATCCCACGGGAACCCCGTGCTCCAGCCGGAACCCTCGGGGGGGCACCCCCGGCATCCGGGTGGGCGCTTTGCTGCGGGGCTGGGGGCACCCGCGGGCTCGGGGGGGGCACTTCTGGGGGAGAAGGAAGGGAAGGAGGAGGAGGAGAAGGAGGAGGAGAAGGAGGGGGAAGAGGAAGAGCAGTGCCACCGCAAGGGCGGGACAGCGGGAAGGACGCAAGGACGGAAGGACGGAGGATGTGGGGAGGAAGAGCTGGAAGGAGGGGGCGTTACCTGTGACAAGCGCCCGACCTCCAGGTAGAAGCAGATGATGAAGGCGTTCCAGCCGACCCACAGCACCAACCACACCGCGTACTGCGAGAGGAGACAGGTCAGGGCACGGACACCCCGCTCCGGCCCCGCTCCGGCCCCGCTCCGGCCCCGCCGCGCCCGCTGGATCCCGCGGGGATCCGCGCTTGGATCACGGGATCGCGGGATCACAGACTCACAGCGCGGAAGGGACCTCAAAGCCCACCCAGTGCCACCCCTGCCATGGGCAGGGGCACCTCCCGCTACCCCGAGCTGCTCCCAGCCCCGTCCAGGGACACTGCCAGGGATGGAGCAGCCACAGCTTCCCTGTTCCCAGGGGTACAGGAAGGGACCTGCGGCTGAGGCACCCCCGGCGGTGACGCTGTTGCACCCCCAGGGCGGTACCTACCATCATGAGGTATCTGGATCTGTACTGGATCGTCCCGAAAATTCCCAAAATCACGGCCATGATGTGTAGGAAGTTGGCCAGGATGGGGGCCCACTGGTATCCCAGGAAATCAAAGATCTGCCTCTCCAGCGCCGCGACCTGGAACAGAGCAGGGGAGGGGAGCGGCGGTCAGGGCACCGCGGCGGCTCCCGGGGCGCTGAAGGCGAGGAGCGGCTGGAAATTCCTGGGAATCCCGCGGATAATGAGCTGCGATAGGCTGGGACGGCCGCGTCCGGCGGGCGAGGCGTTATTCGGGATATTCGGAGCTCAAAGGGCCGTGCCTCAGTTTCCCCGTCACTCAGGGCCCGGGCGCTGCCGGAAACCCATCCCGGAGGATGATTTCCCGTGGGAAAAGCCTCCAGCTCCCGGCCTTTTGATTTCCTGCCCTTCCTCGCCGTCTCCGCGGATGCGTCGGGCTCTGATCGCCGTTTGTAAGGCGCGAACGAGGCCGTGCTGCCCCGGGGAAATCGCCCCGCGGCTGAGGGGACCCGGCCCCGGCCCCAGCGCTCACTCACGGCTCCGCTCGCTGCCGGCTCGGGCTCGATTACTCTTAATTACGGGATTGGCTCCAAGAAAAGGCGGGGGGCAAAGGCGAGGCGGGAGCGCCGGAACGTTCAGTGCTGGGTTTAAGCTAAAAAACGGAGATTTTGGATGAGGCCGTGGTGTTTTAGAGAACTTTTCAGGAAGTTTTAGGGAACTCGAGGGTGCTGGGACGCCACAAGGTGCGGGGGCAGCAGCCTGGAAAACCCAAATTTCTTTCCATTTGTCTTACCCAGCCCTGTCCTGTCACTCTTTGAGGTGCCCCAGATTGGCCCTGAGAGCTCCAGGGCCCCCGGTCCTCCCCGCAGCACCATTCCCCAGCTTCCCGCCCGGAAAAGGGGGCTTTGTCCTGGAAACCACGGGAAAACCGGGCCTCGCACCCCCCCTCCCTGCAGCAGCAGCTCCCGGAGGGATCTGGAATTAGGGGAGCACCCATGGGGGTCCCAGGCAGCAGCCCAGCCTGATTTAATGAGTCCTAATTACAGGGGGAATTAGTGAGGTGGGGAAAGTCCTTGCCCGAGTTTTTTCCCCCCACCAGCTGTGCCTCAGTTTCCCCACCCATAAAACTCCAAATATTCGCTGAGTTCCCCTCGTGAGGGCTCTAAGCCGCACTTATCTCATCCCAGCCCCACCCCACGACCATGATATCCCATTCCCTACCCCATCCCCGGGACTGGATCCCCTGGATCGGTGCCAGCAGGGCCCTGATTTTAATCGAAGGTGATGCAAACCCGCAGAGCAGCAGCCCCCAGGCCCGCGGGGCCGGGACGAGGCTGTTTGCACCGAAACTTAATTCACTTCCCTGCTATTCAAACTCTCCGAGGAAACAGTCTCTGGAAATACTCACAGCCGGGCTGTAAATCTCCTCAATCGAGGGGTGTAAATGATAAATGGCGCAGGGAGCGCGGTGCCCGGGGTTTTATGGCCGCCCATCCGTCTGGGCGCTGTCGGCAGCGCTGCTCAGCGGGAGCCGGGCGGGATTTTGGGTACCGGGGATGCTCCAGGCTGAGGGATGGGGCTGGGAAGAGCCTCTGAGGGCATCCCGTGGAGCCGGAGCGATGGGATTGCATCCGTGTGGCTCCTTAATTCCGGCCTGTCCAGCCAGGGCGGGGTGGAGGAGGAGGAGCTGGGAAGAGCCGGCTTGAACCAAACCCTTCTCCATCCCAAAATCAGGGATGAACACCCTTGGATGAGCAGGGGCTGCTGATTACACCGGCGAACTCTGCTGGAGCCCCCCCAGCCGGCCCGGCGCTGCTCCGGGGCTGCGTTATTCCAGCTTTTTCCCTCCGCGGGAGGAGCAGATCCCGGTTTTCCCATCCTCCCGGGGTGCAGCTGAAGGTTAAGGGGCGGACAGAGACACAAAGGCAGCGTGGCTGCAGCTCCCCGGCTCTCACTGCCCGCCAAGGGCATCCCAAGGACATTCCAAGGACATCCCGGGGCCAGCCCCACGTGTTTCACGAGTGGGGAAACTGAGGCACGGCTTCCGGCGGGAGACTCCAGGTTTGGTGACCCTGCACAGGGCATTGCTGTCGGCTCAGCGCTGCTCCTCAGGCTGCTCCAGCCCCCGGAGCACCGTCCCCGATCCTTTGGGGATGAAATATCCCTGGGAGGGGATTTCGGGACCGCCAGCTCTGCGTGCAGCCACCCCCGGCCGTTCAGTGACAGCGACAGCGGCCCTGGCTCCCCAAGAGACTTCCCAGCAGCATCCAACCCCCCCAAAATCGTTTTGTGGCTCTCAGAGCATCCTCCCCGGGCTGCCCTGCTCCCGGAATGGGAATTCCCGCTGCCCACGGCACCCCCGGCCCCACTCCCACCCCGCCGTCCCCTCCCAGCTCCAGCGGCTGCTCCGCCCGGTGCTCCGGGGGCTCTGGAGCCGGGATGCAAACGCCGTCCCGCTGCTAATTAAGATAAACCTGCGGCTGCTCAATGCAGCGAGTTTTAGGGCTCCCTCTTAATTAAACACTCCCGAGTTCATCGATCGGCCCCAAAAGTTCGCTGTGCGGCGAATCGCATCCATCAGCCGGGGGCGGATCCCGCTCGTCCCGGCGCGCTGCCCGCGAGGGTTTTGTTTCCAGCGGGAAATCGAAGCGGGAGAGGCCGGGCTCCGTCGGCGGGAGAGGGGAGGGCAGTGCCAGGAGGGGACACTCGTGGGGACAGGAGCTGGGGGGCTCAGCCCGGGCTCGGGGAGACGGCACCAGGGAGGCAGAGCTGGAGGAAAATGGGATTTTCCCAGGGTGCTGGCACCAAACTCAAGCGGGAAGGAGGTTTCCTGTCCCTGAATTGGTTGTGGCACCTTCGCCTTTACAGACCCACCCCATCGCTCCAAGTTTTCCCAGTCCCTAATTCCCACGGGGAGAGATGGATCCCGCCCTGGCTGTGCCGGGAGGATCGCGCGGGCACCAGGGAGCGCCTTCCCCAGCACCGCGGATAAACTGGGGCTGGAATTCCCACTGCCCCCGAGGTGGGGAGCGCTGGATGGACATCCCAGACCTTCAGAAACCGGGAACCTTCCTGCCCAGCAGCTCCCACTCCTTCTGGGACCGGAGAATCCCAGAATGGTTTGGGTTGGAGGGACCTTTGAAGCCCATCCCGTTCCCATGGGCAGGGACACCTCCCACTGTCCCAGGCTGCTCCCAGCCGCAGTGCCCAGCCTGGCCTTGGGCATTGCCAGGGATCCAGGGGCAGCCCCAGCTGCTCTGGGAATTCCATCCCAGCCCCTCCCCGCCCTCCCAGGGAACAATTCCTGCCCAAGATCCCACCCAGCCCTGCCCTCTGGCAGTGGGAAGCCGTTCCCTGGGTCCTGTCCCTCCAGGCCTTGTCCCCAGTCCCTCTCCAGCTCTCCTGGAGCCCCTTCAGGCCCTGCAAGGGGCTCTGAGCTCTCCCTGGAGCCTTCTCCACTCTTCCTGGGACAGGCAGGATGCCGCTCCTGGTTCCCCGCTGCTCTTCATCCCCGCGGCAGCATCTGCACCGCGGGCTGAGCTCCGAGCTCCCCCCCTTCCTCCCCTCGGCTCCGGGCAGGGCTCCCTGACCCCCCGATGGGTCATTATCCTGCAGCCGGGTGATTTCCTCCCGCACACCATATGCCCGAGGCTCGCCGGGGATTTAACTTTTCATTTCGCTGCGGCCCGAGGAGATTTGGCCGCTTTGATTCCGCGCCCGAAGACGCTGCGAGAGCCTCGCTCGCCCCGTCCCCGAGTCCCGGGGAGTTCTGGCCCCCAAAAATGTTGGTGTTGAGGGAGAAAACCCCCGGGGCAGTGTCCGGCCGGACAGCAGGGTGCCCGATCCATGAGGAATGTTCTCCGCGGGCTGATGGAGCATCCCTGGAGCTCCGGCCACATCCCGCCCCGGCCCCAGGGACAACTCCCACGCCAAAGGCGCTCCAGGATCCCACGGGCGCTTGCAGGCTCACCCCCGCCCCCCAACCTCTCTTTCTGAGGCAGTTTAAGGCGTTTGGGCTGATTTGGGCTCTGCCAAGGCCCTCCCTTGCTCAGGGGGAGGCCCAGGAACCGCGGGCAGCGGCTCCGTCCCGCAGCCCCCGCGCCAGGAAGGGGAATCGGCTGCCAGTGCAAGGAGAGCAGAGCACGGCTGGCTGCTGAGGCGATGCAAACACCGCTGCGAACCCAGGGACTTCATTTAATGACTTGGAAACAAGTTCCTGACCTACTTCCATCTGCAAAAACCTCCATAAAATCGCAGACCGAGAGAAATTAAAGGCGCCGGGGCCTCAGTCCCTCTGCAGCATCGGGCGGGGATGAGCAGGATGCGGCCCCAAGCTGGGAAGAGGCCCCCAAGCCAGGAGCAAAACCACGGCAGGAGCGAAAATTGGGGTGAAAGAGGCACGAACCGGGCCCTTCCCCAGCTGGGGCCGTCCCTTGTGGATGCCGCAGGTTTTGGGGGGCTCCCGGTGTCCGCACAGCCCCTTTGAGCCCCCCCAGCCGGGAGCTCCCAACGCGTGGCTGGAGCACCCCGGGTCCCCGGGATCGGGATGTGGCACTGGGGACACTTGGGGTGTGCGGGGCCCCCCCGGCGCCCCCCGCCCGTCTCACAGCTTCCCCTCCTCCCCCTCATTTTATCCCCCCCCCACCCCTTTCCCGGTTTTTTATTTAATTTCCCCGCATCCGGCGGCGTTGCCATGGGAACGCAGCCCCGGCTGGATGCGCCTGTCCGGGATCCGGATGGAAATCTGCTCCATGGGATGCGTCCCCACCCCTGGGACCCCCCGGAGACACCGGGGTGCCACCCCTTGGGTGCCCTCCAAGCCCTGATCCCAGATCCGTGCTCCTGGCTCCATCCATCCCTGAGGGTTCCATCGGGGGGTCTGGGAAATGCAGCCTTGGGGTGGCTAATGGCAAGAAATTATTATTATTATTATTATTATTATCATCATCATCATCATCATCATCATCATCATTATTATTATCGTTATTATTATTGTGATTGTGATTATATCTTAATTTTATTATCCTTATTATTTATGTTTTTATTTTATTTTTTTAAATTTCGTATTATATGATTTGATTTGATTTGATTTGATTTGATTTGATTTGATTTGATTTGATTTGATATTTCCCCTAAACGTAGCAGGCCAAACCCGGCCGCTCCCCTTCTGGCTCCACCGCAGGGCAGGGAAACTGAGGCACGGCAAAAAGAGACACCGCCTGCCCCCAGAAACCTTCACGGTGCTCTGAGATGCTGGGAACGCTGAAATCCCGGGAATTCGGCGTTCCCACAAGGAGAGGGGATGGTTCTCAGCCCAGGAGGAAGCTCCCCCTCGCTGACACCCCTAAAACAAAGCCCCGAGCTCTGCCAGCCCCCAAACTGTGGGGCTGGGGTGCGTTTGGCTCCCGATGCCCCCACAAAGACCCCCGGGGATTTGAACGGGAATTTTTTTCCGCTGAAAACACCACGAGTTCCCGACTTCCCCGGGAGTCTGACCGACTTATCTCTGATAAAACAACCTCCTCGACATCGCGTGCGCTGAGCCCTGGCACAGCCCCCCAGCTCCTGCTGGCACCGCCCCGCAAACGCTGCCCTGGGATCCCTTTCCCCCTCCTGCCTCCCAGCCAGGAAACTTTTCCGTGCCCAGGGAAAGCCGAGGCGATCGAAGCGGCTCGATTCCCCGCCCGCCCGTCCGAGCGACGCCCGTGTTCCCGCGGGGGATCACCCCCGTCCCCTCGGGAACCGCTGGCGTTCCCGCAGGACGCGGCCGGGACGGTCCCGTCCATCCCGGGGCTTGCGCTCGGCGTCCCCTCGGTGTCACCTTGCGGTGACCTTGGGTGCCCTGGAGGGGGGACACGGGGTGGTGGCACTGGTGGGAGGGGGCGGGAGGGTGCCAGGAGTGTCCCCGGAGAGGGGAATGTGCACCGGGAACAGCCCAGAGGGGAAACTGAGGCACGGGGCTGCGACCGCAGCGGGACCCGGCGTCCCAATGAGGCTGAGGTGGTGATCCTGCCCTGCTGTGCCTCAGTTTCCCTGGAAAACGGGCTGATTCCTGCTCGGCACCGCTGACCAGGAGCATCCTCTCTCCTGGCCAGGGAGAGCAGCTCCATCGGAGCAGGTCCGACAGGGAAACTGAGGCACGTCAGGATGGGAGGAAGCTCCAGCCCTGGGGAAAGACCGTGCCTGGAGGACACCAGGCTGGGAGCTGCTCCAAACCCGTGGGAGCGGGGCCGGGACATCTGGGGGGGCCGGAGAGCCTGCTGTCCTATCGGAGCTGTCCATCCCATCCCATCCCACCCCACCCCATCCCACAGCAAACAAATCCCTGTCCTGCTCCAGCACGGATCCCTTGGAGGTGCCTCCGAACCAGCAGCCCAGGAAAGAAAATCGGGATTCATCCAGGACCTCATCCCCTTGGAGACTCCCAGCAGAAGCCACTGAGAGGTGCAGCCTTCATTAAAATGAAGGAAAAATCCAAAAAAAACCCACAAGCAAATGGGGAATCGCTCAGGGCTTAGACCTGGGGGGTCTTGGGCTTTAATCCGTGGGTTCGGGGATGGAATGCAGGGAAATGTGGGTTTAAACCCAGGAGATCTTGGGCCTAGGCCTGAGGAAATTTGGGCTTAAATTTGGGAGGTTTTGGGCTTAAGTTTGGGGAATTGTTGGCTGAGATCTGGGGGAGCTGGGGCTTAATTTTGGGATCTTTTTCTAAGATTTGGGAGAGCTTGTGCTGAAATCTGGAGGGTTTAGGGCTTGAATTTGGGGATCTTGGTCTCAGATCTGGGGGATTTGGGGCTTTGATTTGGGGGACTCTGTGCTTAAATTTGGGCTTAAATCGGGGGGATTTGGGGCTTGAATTTGGAAGATCTTGGGTGTAAACTTGGGGGGATTTGGGTCTTAAATATGGGGGATCTTGGGCTCAAATTTGGAGGATTTGGGGCTTAAATTTGGAAGATTTTGTCCTTAAATTTGGGAGATCTTGTGCTCAAATTTGGGGGATTTGGGGCTTAACTATGGCAGATCTTTGGGGCTTAAATTTGGGAGATTTTGTCCTTAAATTTGGGAGACCTTGGGCTCAAATTTGGGGGAACCTTGGGTTTAGATTTGGGGCAGTGCACGGACGGAGTGAATGAGATGAGAAACCAGGAGAGATGTGGGGGGCCTGACTCCCTAAATCCCAAATCCTGGGAACAAGACACAGACAAAGCCTGGGGCTGGCCATGGAAGGGGAGCGGGCAGGGAAAAGTGAAGGAATGCACAACCCACTCCAAAAATTTGCCAAAAGCCCAGCAGGACGGGACGGGACGGATCCCGGAGGAGATCCGCGGTGGACAAGGATAAAGCCACAGGCGATTTCCATGCTCATTCTCTCGGTTCCCTTCTTTATCCCGACACCTGGGAGAAGCCAGAGGTGCCTTCCCCCCAAATCTCCACCGGTGCCTCAAAGACCCCGTGAATAAAATCCGACAGGAGGGAAGAAAAAATGAATGTATTATATACACACACACACCAAAAAAAATCCAATTTACTGACTTATTTAGTGACACTTTCCGTAATCAATTCTCCCAGGGAAGAAACCCTGATTAAAGCCAAGCGCATCGCTATGGAAACCGGCATTCCCTCCTCCCACGGCCCGCGGGCCGGGAAGGAGAAGCTCGGGTGAGGAAATCTGCCTGGTAACAGCCCCGTTAATGAGCCGGGGAGCAAAAATAATCCCGGCGAAAGGAGCAGCCGGCGGCAGCCGGCGGGGAGGCGAAACGGGCTCCCAAAATACCGATTTTCCCGGGATCGCTTTGGAGGAGGAAGGGACGCTCCCGCATCCTGGAGGGATGAAGGGGACGTCCGGAGGTGGTCCCCGTGTGCGCGCACCCAGCCCGGCGGGTGTGGGTGGGGTTTTTTTCCCCCGTTTATCCCGTTTTTTAGCGTTAAAAGCCGGGATAAAAGCACGCAGGTCTGAGGGATTGGCTGCACGGCGAGGCGGGAGCTGCCGGCACAAAAGGGATTTTGTGGGATAACCCCGGTGGATTTCCCTCTCCTCGGGGTAATTCCACGACCCACGGGCACCCGCGGATCCGGGTGAGGGGCACCAGTGCCCACTCCCATCCCTGGTGCTTAAATCTTGGGGGGTTTGGGGCTGGAATTTGGGGATCTTGGTCTTGGATCTGGCGGGTTTTGTGCTTAAATTTGGGAGAGCTTGGGCTTAAATTTGGGGGATTTGGGGCTTAAATATGGACAATTTTGGGCTTAAATATGGGAGATCTTGGGCTTAAATTTGGGAAATCTTGGGTTTAAATTTGAGGGATTTAGGGCTTAAATATGGGCGATTTTTGGATTTAAATATGGGAGACCTTTGGTTTAAATTTGGAGGATTTGGATCTTAAATATGGGGGATCTTGGGCNGGATCTTGGTCTTGGATCTGGCGGGTTTTGTGCTTAAATTTGGGAGAGCTTGGGCTTAAATTTGGGGAATTTGGGGCTTAAATATGGACAATTTTGGGCTTAAATATGGGAGATCTTGGGCTTAAATTTGGGAAATCTTGGGTTTAAATTTGAGGGATTTAGGGCTTAAATATGGGCGATTTTTGGATTTAAATATGGGAGACCTTTGGTTTAAATTTGGAGGATTTGGATCTTAAATATGGGGGATCTTGGGCTGAAATCTGGGGGCAACCCCCCGAGGGTGAGAATTTCTTGGAGAATTGGAGATTTATTCTTATTTCTCCATTGAATAATGGGACCTGGAGGGTTTGGGGGTCTCCTCCCGGCTGGATGAGCACCCTGCAAGGAGAAGATGCTGGATGCATCCAAGGGGTGTGCGAGGCAGGGATAGAAATTCCCATGGGCTGAATGTAAAAGGATTGGGGGGGGTGGGAGTGGTGAGGGGCACGGAAGGGGCTGGGATGTTTCCCGAGCCCTCAAGATGCTTTTTGGGATGCAACATTTCGGGGTCCCCGACATCACCTGTGCTGCTCAGTATCCACTGAGGAATTCAGTAACAATCCCATCAACATTTTCCCTAAAATCCCCCATCCCATCCCCGTCACCGCTTCCAGGGGCGGGAGTGGAGCCGCTCTGCCCCAGCGATGGGGATCCCGGCAGGATCCTGCGGGAGCAGAGCATCCAACCATTCCCATCACCCATCCACCCGCGTCCCGGGACTCTCTGAACTGTTGGAGCTGGAGAGGCGTCCAAAGGGATGCTCCATCCTAAAAATAGTGGAGTGTTTGGAGTAACTCCTGCAGTGAAGTGCTGTTGATCCCCATGATCCCTCTGCCGCTGATCCCAACGATCCCTCTGCTGTTGATCCCAATAATTCCTCTGCTGTTGATCCCAACAATCCCTTTGTTGTTGATCCCAATGGTTCGTCTGCTGTTGATCCCAATGACCTCTCTGCTGTAGATCCCAACCACCCCTTTGCTGCTGATCCCAATACCTCTGCTGCCAATCCCAAGGATCCCTCTACTGTAGATCCCGATGACCCCTTTGCTGTTGATCCCAATACCTCTGCTGTCAATCCCAACAATCCCCCTGTTGTCGATCCCAACAATCCCCCTGCTGTCGATCCCAATGATCCCTCTGCTGTCAATCCCAACAATCCCTCTACTGTAGATCCCGATGACCCCTTTGCTGTTGATCCCCACCATCTCTTTGCTGTTGATCCCAAAGACTCCTTTGCTGTTGTTCCTACTGACCCCTCTGCTGTCGATCCCAATGATCTCTTTGCTGTAAATCCCAAGGATTTCTCTGCTGTTGATCCCAATGACCTCCTTGCTTTTGATCCCGATGACCCCTTTGGTGTAGATCCCAACAATCCCCCTGCTGTCGATCCCAATGATCCCCCTGCTGTCGATCCCAATGATCCCTCTGCTGTCAATCCCAACAATCCCCCTGTTGTCGATCCCAACAATCCCCCTGCTGTCGATCCCAATGATCCCTCTGCTGTTGATCCCAATGATCCCTCTGCTGTCGATCCCAATGATCCCTCTGCTGTCAATCCCAACAATCCCCCTGTTGTCGATCCCAACAATCCCCCTGCTGTCGATCCCAATGATCCCTCTGCTGTTGATCCCAATGATCCCTCTGCTGTCGATCCCAATGATCCCTCTGCTGTCAATCCCAACAATCCCCCTGTTGTCGATCCCAACAATCCCCCTGCTGTCGATCCCAATGATCCCTCTGCTGTTGATCCCAATGATCCCTCTGCTGTCGATCCCAATGATCCCTCTGCTGTAGATCCCAATGATTCGTCTGCTGTTGATCCCAATGACCCCCTTGCTTTTGATCCTGATGACCCCTTTGGTGTAGATCCCAATAATCCCCCTACTGTCGATCCCAATGATCCCTCTGCTGTAGATCCCAATGATTCGTCTGCTGTTGATCCCAATGACCTCTCTGCTGTTGATCCCACCAATCCCTTTGCTGTTGATCCCTCCCTTTGCTGTAAATCCCAAGGATCCCTTTGCTGTAGATCCCGATGATCCCTTTGCTGCTGAGCCATCCCCCAGTGCCATCCCCGATCCCAAAGACCCCTCTGCTGCAGACCCCACCGACCCCTTTCCCGCCTGTCCCGGGGAGGGCGTTCCGGGCGCGTGCCGTGGCCCCCGGCGCGTCCTTAACCGCGGCCCTCGGCGGCCGCCGCGCTCGGGAGCTCATTAGGGACTCCTTAACCAGCCGTAAAAATTGCTTTTATTAATTGCTTCACCCTCCCTTCGCCCCCACCGCCTGCAGGAGGGGTTTTTGGGACGGGTTTTTCCAGCCCCTTTGCGGGGTGGGGGTGGTGGGCGAGCGGCTCCCGGGGCTGGATCCACCCGGAGCCCTCCCGCTCCGCTCCCATGGATCCGGTGATGACAAGGTGTGACACCGGGGTGTGGCGACGGCGACATCCCCAACCCCGCGGCGGTCCCCGACAGCCAGCAGGGATGTGAGCCCGGCCCCCTGGCACCAGCGCCAGCCCCACACTGAGGAAACTGGGATTTTCCCCCCAAAATTGCTTTTTCCGGTGCAACCACGCGGGACGGCTTTGCCAGCCGGGTGTCGGGTGCCGCCCCACCCCATCCCCCTTACGCCCGCACCCACGGGAGGGGCGAGGTTTTCCATGTGAAAATATTTAGGGAAAACCCAACCCAGCAGCGCCAAGGGCCGGGGACACCCCCCGTGCGGGACCCGCCGTGACGAGGACACGGGAATGACGCTCCCACCCCTCCTTGGGGTCCCCCTGCGGGGTCCCCAGCCATGGGGAGCGGGGCTCTGGAGCTCCCTACGAATTCCCTGCTCCCTCCCCTGCCCTGCAGGGTGGGGACACCGACCCCACCCGCGGCCCCGCTAACGAGGGCGCCGCTAATTGCCGAGCCCTCGCCCCATGTATAATTCAAGGCCCTTTGTTAGGGCCGGGTTTGCTTTGTCTGGGAAGTGTCACCTCCCCGCGGGACCCCGACCCCGCCGCCGCTCAGCTCCTTTGGGGGGAGAGCGTTGGATTGAGAATAATTAGGGCCTGGGGCTGCTGCGAGGTGGGGGATGGGGTCGTTAGCGGGGTTGGGGTCATCAGTGGGGTCGGCATCCCCCTCACGGAGGAGAGGACGGGGCAGGGGGACATGGGGGGAACCCCGGAGCACCATTTCCCATGGAAGGACCCACAGGGGGACCCCAAAATGTGGCGACCCCCAAGTGTGTCCAGGCCGTGGGTGCTGCTGGGCTGGGACTTCCCCCCACATTTTGAGGTGGGAATCCTCATTCTGGCTGTGGGTGCACCCCAAAGAGGGGCTGGTTTGGGGCCTGTGGGTGCCAAAGTCGGGGGCAGCACCCATGTCCTGGATGGGTGATGGAGAGGACATGCACCTAATGGGGCACAAACCAGCCCCAAATGGGTGAGGGTGTCCCTAAATCCAGCTCCTGGCACCCAAGAGCCCCACACGGACACCCCAAATTCACCCCAAATTCCCCAGAGCCCCTCGGCTCCCGGTGGTGCTGGACCAGGATCAGAGCCAGGATCAGAGCCAGGGTAAATGGGATCCTTGTGGGAGCCACGAGGCAAGTTCCCAGGAGGGAACGAAGAGGGAACAAAACACCAATCCCGAAATTCCCATCCCTCCGGACTCTGCCCTGGTCCCGCCCAGGGGCATGGGGCCACATCCCGGCCGTTCCCTGGGAGCGCAGGGCGACCACAGCCAGCGGGAGGTGGGAGCTGGAGGGGATTGAGGCACAGCCAGGCCGGGCACGGGGACCCCCAGCCCCTGGGCACCCCCACGCCTCGTCCCAACCCCGCAGCATCGTCCCCAGGATGTCCCCGGGATGTCCCCAGGATGTCCGCACCCAAGCCTGGCTGTGGGCCTGGGGCTTTCCATCGCCCACTCAACGGCCACGGGATGCCACCACCCACACACAGGTGCCACCTTCCAGTGCCACCTTCCAGTGCCACCCTCCAGTGCCATCCCCCAGTGCCATCCCCCAGTGCCACTTCCAGCCCCAGGGAGCAAAGGGGCCCCCTCGGACCCCCCCAGCTGCTCTGTGATCACCCCAGCGGTCCCCACACGGCCGCGGGGACTCGGTGCCAGCCCGGTGCCACCCCATGCCCGTCACACGGCTCTGGCTGCGTCCCCGCTCCCCGAGCCGAGGGAGAACGGCGCCAGATGCTGCGGAAAAGGGCCAGGGAAGGACGGATCCGCCTGAGAGTGCTGGCAGCTGCCGAGGGGAATTGGCGGGCGGCCGGTGACGGGCTGGAAGTGGCAGCAGAGGAGGGGACAGCAGGGGACAGGAGCCGAGGGGGTCCCGCGGGCACAGATGGAGATGCCAGGTGTCCCCAGGGTGGGTGAGAGGGACAGGGCGGGTTCCTGAGCCAAAACAGGGCAGGGAAAAGCAGAGAAAACACAAATCTGAGCATGCGAGGGGTTTGTGCAGAGCTGCCGACCCCGGGCCCGGCTGCTGCATCCACAGGGTGGGACCTGGGTCCCTTCCCGGGGCTGGGGGACACAAATCCAGGCAGGAGGGACCCGGCTGGACGCCACAGCCACGGCTGTCACCTCTCCTGAGAGCCGGTGGGGTGGTGGGGGGGGGGGGGAGCCCGGGAGGACGGGACGAGGACTCTCAGCGTGACACTTGCAGGCGGTGCCTGAGCACCACCATCAATCCGAGCCGTTCCCGCACGGAATTGGAGCACGGGCAGGTTTTCCCTGGGGCTCCCGGGAGCTTCAGCATCCCAAGGACCCTCCAGTCCCGCTCCGAGCATCTCCCGGAGCACCCTTCACTCATCCCAAGCACCCTCTGCTCCCGCTCCGGGCACCCTCTGCGCTCACCCCGAGCACCCTTCACTCTGACCCCGAGCACCCTCCATTCCCACCCCGAGCATCTCAGGCACCCTCCACTCCCTGAGCACCCTCCATTCCCACCCCAAGCACCTCCCCAAGCGCCCTGAGCACCCCCGATTCCCACCGGAGCACCCTCCACTGCGACCCAGCACCCTCCACTCCAACGCTCCCACCCCAGGCACCCTCAGCTCCCACCCGGAGCTTCCTCCTCTCCCCCGGGCCGTTTCCCACTCGGGGTTTGTGCCTGGGAGCCCCCGCGGGGTGGCACGAGTGTGCCCAGGGGGAGTGGCACTGTTCCAGTGACATTTCCACATCTCCCTGCAAGCCCCAGTTCCCAAACCGGGGCGGTCACCGAGGCCACCCCCGGCCCTTTGCCTTCCCAAATCCCAAATCCACCCAAGGTTCCACGTTTTCCCGCCCCAGCACGAGGCCAGGGGAAGCAAAGCCGCCCTGCTCCGGCTCCTCTCCGCTCCGCGGTGCTGCATTCCCGCTGCTCCCAGGACACACATCCGTGCTGGGAAAGGGCCTCGCTATCGATCCGGCCATGGGAAGAGACCAGAGCGCCCCAGAGCGCTAATTAGCCCTAATCAAGGTGATTAGCCTGAGAGCCGAGCAGCAGGGCAGCCCCGAGGGTGGCTGTGTCCCCTGGGGGTGACCGCTCGGCTGTGACCCTGGGCCAGGCTGTGTCCCCCGGGGGGGACAGCTCGGCTGTGACCCTGGGCCAGGCTGTGTCCCCCGGGGGGGACAGCTCGGCTGTGACCCTGGGCCAGGCTGTGTCCCCCGGGGGGGACAGCTCGGCTGTGACCCTGGGCCAGGCTGTGTCCCCCGGGGGGGACAGCTCGGCTGTGACCCTGGGCCAGGCTGTGTCCCCCGGGGGGGACAGCTCGGCTGTGACCCCGGACCGGGCTGTGTCCCCGGGGTGTGACCGCTCGGCTGTGACCCCCGGGCCGGGCTGTGTCCCCTGGGGGTGACCGCTCGGCTGTGACCCCAGACTGGGCTGTGTCCCCGGGGTGTGACAGCTCGGCTGTGACCCTGGGCCGGGCTGTGTCCCCCGGGGGTGACAGCTCGGCTGTGACCCCAGACCGGGCTGTGTCCCCCGGGGGTGACAGCTCGGCTGTGACCCCGGCCAGGCCCTGCTTAGGGACCCGGGATGGGCAGTGAGGATGATGAGGGTGACAGGGCACAGCCAGCGCCGGTGGCTTTGCGGTGTCATTGTCACCTCCGGGTGCCCGAGGACGCTCAGCACCACCTCCCCCAAGTCCCCACTGCCAGGACAGCGCCAGGAGGTGGCACCGGGGTGTCACCCCCTGGGACAAAGGTGAGAAATCCCCTTCGGGTGATTCCCAACCCAAGCCCACCACGTCCTGCGGGCAGCCCCAGCTCAGGGATCCCGCTGGATTCACCCCCGGATATCCCAAACCCACCCCACGCCCTCCTGCATCCCTCCCTCCCTCCCAGCTCCTGCTTCCCAAACCCCCTGGAACTGCCGGGGTGTGCTGAGCCCCCCAGTCCCTGCAGGATCCCCGATGGTGAACAGGGAACCACCACCCCAAGGCAGGGCCCCACCGCAGCTCCCATCCCGGCTGGAAAAACCCCTATTGAATGATGTGACCCCATGGGGACAGAGGGGACCCATCCCGTCCCACTGCTCCCAAGCACTTGGGCCATCGTTTTTTCCCCCCCAAATCTCCTTCTGCCGCAGGTGGGAGCCAAAGGAGGGGGAAATTTCCCCCCCCCAAGCACATGGGGGCTGTTATTAATCCTGCTAAAAAACCTCTTGGGGTTTCATGTCCTGTTTAAACACAGCCAGGGCCGCTCTCTGCCTGCTTTGCCTTCCCGGTTTTCCAGCCCCTCACGTCCGTATTTTGGAAATTGAAACAAGCAGCTGCTTTCAGATGGGGGGGGAGAAAAAAAAGTCAGTGCCAAGGGAACCATCCTGAGCTGCTCCGAGCATCCCCCAGGATTTGGGAACAGCGTTCTGTCCCCACTCAACCCCCAGTGCTTCATGCGTTCCAGCCAAACTGCCCCCAGCTGCCATGGGGGCAGGGACATCCCAGGGCATTCCAGGGGGATGAGGGATGGGGATACAGCCGGGAGCAGCGGGATGAGGGCTGGGAAGGTTCCCACCCGCCGGCACTCGGCTCACCCAGGCCCTGCGGTGATGGATTCACCATCACCCGCATCCCGCAGCCGGCGCCGGAGGGGCTCTGAGAACACCCGGGACGTGAGGGATTTGTGGGTTTTCCACCCCTGCCCCTTTCCCTTAGGATGTGACATCCCCAGGCCACGGCTGCAGCGCCCCGAGAGCTCCACTGCGGTGCCAGCAGGATCCCATTCCCGGGGTGGGGTGCAGTGGGATACAAAGCCTTTCCCAGCCCTGGGAACAGGCACGAGGCTGGGAGGATGTCCTGGAACCCGCTCCCAGCGTCCTCCCACACCCCCGACCCAACTGTGCCAGCGTTTGTGGGGGCAGGGCTGGCAGCTCAAAGCCGCAGAGGGATGAGGGTTTCCCTCTGGGAATTGAATCCCTCCACAGTGAGTTTTGAACCGGTTGAGCCCCACACCCTCCCTGCTCAATTACCCAGCCCCTCCAGGCCTTCCCTGGGATTTCCCTCCGGAGGAACCGGGCAGAGAAGAGCCAAGAGCACTGCTGAGGAGGGAAAAGGTGCTGGGAGCCATCGGCGCCTCGGGCAGGGAGAGCTTTCCCCAGGAATTCCGGAGCCTGGGGATGAGCAGCACCGCGAGGAGCTCACGGGGTGTTCATGGATGCTCCAGCAGCGAATTCCCGCAGCAAACCCAACCCCTTTGCTGGGATAACAACCCCGGGCGCTCGGCACCCCCCGAACGCTGCCACTGTCACCAGGGTGGGGATGTCCCTGAGGGCCTCAGCTTCCAAACACGGCCCCGAGCCCGGGGCGAGCACTGGCCAAAGGCGGCAGGGAGAGGCCACCACACCCAGAGTTAATTTCTGGCTGTGGTTCGTCACCTTCGGGGCTGAAAAGCCACTTTTCTCCCCCAAACCCACTCGTTTTGCCTTATTTCTCCTGCATTGAGGGCTGTTGGTTCTGGGAGTCTCTTCCACCTCCCCATCTTCAAGGGGGGATGGTTTTAAAGGAAAAGAGGAGGGATAAATGGGATCTTGGGCAGGAATTGTTCCCTGGGAGGGCGGGGAGGGGCTGGGATGGAATTCCCAGAGCAGCTGGGGCTGCCCCTGGATCCCTGGCAGTGCCCAAGGCCAGGCTGGGCACTGGGGCTGGGAGCAGCCTGGGGCAGTGGGAGGTGTCCCTGGGGGTGGCACTGGGTGGGCTTTGAGGTCCCTTCAAACCCAAACCGTTCCAGGGTTCCGTGATCTTCCCTCAGGTCAGTTCTCAAGAGGCTCTTTTGCCACATCTCCCAACCTCAGATTCCTCTTCCCAGCCCCCTCCCAACGGCTTGGCAATGGATTTTGGGATGGGACACGCACCTGCCCCGTGGGCTGGCAGGGACGCACTGCCAGGGCGCCTCTCCCGTGCCAGGCCCTGCTCGCCACCATCCCCTCCTCCCACACCTTTCCTCCAGCGATGATTTCATTCCTTCTGAGCACCATCGATTTTTTATAGCGCCAATTTTTTCCCTAACAGAAGCCACCTGGGATTAAATCAAATTCCTTATCAGCATCCAGACACTGCTGGGGCAGCTCAGCCCCTTCCAGCAGCCAAACCTGGGAGCTCAGGAAGAAACAAGAGCCAGGTTTGGCCGGACAAGGCTCTCCACGAGCCCACCTGCCTCAGGCTTTTCTGCTCACATCAGCCTTTCCTCCCCGGGCTCTGACAGCTCTGCTGTCGGGCCAGGCTGGTTTCAGCCTCATCCTCTTTATTTTCTCTACAACCCAGCCCTCTGAGACATTTATTTTCCAGTCCCCCTCGCTCCCCGCTCTGTCGAGAACCGCCATGAATGATTTAGGGAGTTCTTCAGGCGGCCTCGTTAATCCTCCTGGGTGCACATTAGCCGGTCCTGCAAATTTAGACGTACGGCACTTTAATCGCGGTTTTAATTGCGAGCCGCGAGGCTCTGCCTTCCCGAACACGCGTCAATAACCCTCCACAGCCCTGCCCGGAACGTGGATGTGCCCGAGGGTGCTCATCCACGCGGAGGTCTGGGCTGGCTGGCGGTTTCTGGGCCGGCCACCCCGGCTGGGCTCTCGGAGGGATCGCCCGGGGAGGTGGCGAGGCGGGGTGGGGTTTTTCAGGCTTTTAAACCAGTTCCCACCTCGCTGGATCCTCATCACCGGTCATCCCTGCGGGACCCTCATCCCTCCGTGACCCCGCAGAGCCCCGGGTGTCACCGCGCCCGCCACTCGCCCCCCCCCGGGGAGGGGACGCGGGGGAGCGAGGGGGCTCAGGGCAGCGAGGGGCTCCCCTCGCCATCCCCGCGCTCCCGCCAGCCCCCCATTTCCATGGCAACCATGCAAATGGGAAAGCTTTCCATAATCATTAGGGAGCGGAGCGGAGCCGTACAAACAGTGGCGGCGGTAGATTACAAGCCCATTACGAGCAGTCGCACCTTCCGAGCGCTGGTAATTACACCTAATTGCGCATTTAATTGTGTAATTGAAAACCTCCACGCCGACTCCAGCCCGGGCTCCTTTCCCCGCTCCCGGCGGGGGGGATGCGGCCGGGGGCGGCCCCGGCCCCCGCGGTCCCCGGGCCATCCCCGCGCCGAGCACCCGGAGCCGTGCGAGGACAAAAGATGCCGGCAGATGTCGGAGGCGGGTGGTTCCCACCGGCGCTCCCGGCAGTGGCCGAATCCAGGGAAGTCAGAGCAGGGAGGGAGGACAGAAAGGGACGGGAGGGCCACAGAGCCCCCAGGGGTGCGGAGAGGTCGCGCTGTCGCACGGGGATGTCGCACGGGGCTGGGGATGAAGGATCATCCTCTCCCTCCACCCATCCCTCGTTAAGCCGAACTCCTGAGCCCCTTCTCCAGGATTGGAGCCGGGGGTCTCATTCCCGAGGCTCCCGGTGCCCCGCGCAAACCCCACGGCTCGGGGAGAAGCTGGGATGGACCCGCGGCCCCTTTCCTGCGCCCCAAACCCGGCAGGGATCAGAGATGCCAATCCGGATTGGCGTGGCACCGCATGGCACCGCATGGCATGGCACGTCCCCGCATGTCCCCGCATGTCACCGCACGGCCCCGCACCGCACCCCGCCAGCCTGGCAGGCTCCGGCAGGCGGGAGGTGCCAACCCAGCTCTGCTTTTCCAGCCAATTAAAGGAGAAGGAGAGAAACAAAGAAGGAAACGAGACCCCGGTTGGAAGCGGCTCCCGGCTCTGCCAGGCGGAGGTGGGAGCGCGGAGCGTCCCCGTCCCCACCCAGCTGCGGGGCTGAGCGGCCTCCCGACCCCACACGGGGGGAGCAATGGGACGGCCAGTTTGGGATGGAGAAGGAGCCAGCTCGGCGGAAACCATCCTGCAGCAGTGCCCGAGCGCGGCCCCGGGGCGCAGAGCGCGGTGGCCAAGGGACGTGCGACAGCAGCTGGACAGAGCCGGGCTGACCTCGGCTGCCAGCAGCGCCTGCCCCGATATCCCCATGTCCCGATGTCCCGATGTCCCGATGCCCCGATGTCCCGATGTCCCGAGATCCCGATGCCCCAAGATCCCGATGCCCCAATATCCCAATGCCCCGATATCCCAATGTCCCGATATCCCGATGCCCCGATATCCCGATGCCCCGAGATCCCAATGCCCCGATATCCCGGTGCCCCAATATCCCGATATCCCGATGCCCCGATATCCCGATGCCCCAATATCCCGATATCCCGATGCCCCGATATCCCGATATCCCAATGCCCCAATATCCCGATGGCCCGATGCCCTGCAGCACCGTCCCAAGGCTGGCACAGCCCAGGGCAGCAGCGCAGCTGTCCCAACGCCACCAGAGTTAACAGAGCCTTGTGGCTCCCGCACCCCCGTGCCCGAGCAGGGCAGTGCCACCTCGGATCCCTGTCCCACACAATCCCCTCAGCAGCTCCAGCTTCCCGTAAAGAAAAGGTGAATCCGACAACACCGGGAGGGCACAGGGACAGGTTTGGGTCTCCCAGGTTGGTGGGGGGGAACCAGCAAAACCCCGGAGTTTTGATTTCATCCCACCTCGTTATCATGAGTATCTGCTGGTGGCCCCTCCCGAGGCGGGGCAGGGTGGATTTTCCCAGGGAAAAACCATAAATGGAAGCAAAATCTGGCGGGTGCTGCTTGGCCCCAGGACCGGGGTCACCCAGTGCTCGCAGCGTGGCCTCGCTGGGGGTGGAGGAGCTTGGAGGACGTTCGGATGCTCCGAAGGAGCTCCCTGTGGTGTCATGGCCCAAAAACCACTTTCCCAAACTGGTTCAGGTGTGGGGTGGAGTGGGCAGGGCTCTGCAGGGCCCCTCTGGATCGGGGACCTGGTGCCCAGGGGGTGCCAGCAGCACCCGGGGGCCTGGAGCCCCCACAGCATCCCTGGGACCGGGGGGACAAGGTTGGGAAACCAACTGGAATGTGAAGGGTGCCCACGAGGTGACAGTGGCACACAGGGGCCATGGGAAGGTGCCCATGAGGTGACAGTGGCACATGGGGAGCCACGGGAAGGTGCCCACGAGGTGACAGTGGCACACGGAGGCCACGGGAAGGTGCCCATGAGGTAACAGTGGCACATGGAGGCCATGGGAAGGTGCCCACGAGGTGACAGTGGCACACAGGGGCTATGGGAAGGTGCCCATGAGGTCACAGTGGCACATGGGGAGCCATGGGAAGGTGCCCACGAGGTGACAGTGGCACATGGGGAGCCATGGAAAGGTGCCCACGAGGTGACAGTGGCACATGGGGAGCCATGGAAAGGTGCCCAGGAGGTGACAGTGGCACATGGAGGCCATGGGAAGGTGCCCACGAGGTGACAGTGGCACACGGGAGCCACGGGAAGGTGCCTGTGCCAGGCAGTGAGGACCAGAGAGGGATGGTGGCCTCGCCCCAGGGAGGGCTGGATGTCACCACGCTGCTGTTTAAGGGACACCGAGGCCCAGGCTGGCTGGGGGGGCTCAGCAAACCGGTGCCACCCCTGGGCAGCCCCATCTGGGCACGAGTTGGTCCTGCAGCCACGGGCATGGCCTTGCAGGCAGCCCCACACACACCAGTACAACGCCAGCCCCGTGACTGGGCACACTGGGGGCACGGCTGTCCCCGCCCGCAGAACAGAGGGCCCGGGACAGGCGTCGGGCCCACCCGGGTGGGGGGACACGAGCCCCCAGTGCCACCCCCGTGTCGGGGTGAAGCAGAGGAGGGGAGCAGGGATGGGGTCAGGGATCATCCCCGCTCCCTGTGGCTCCATCCCAAACCTCAGCTCTGCCTGGTCCGGGTGCCATGTCACCTCAGGGTGGCCTTGGTCACCGCAGGGGACACCCGGGTGGCACTGCCGTGGGGCTGGCTCAGCACAGGGCCGTGGGTGGGCACCCAGACCCCTCACCCCGGGATGAGGGGCTGAGGGTCGGGGGCACCTCCCCACGGCTGGTGGGGGAGGGTGGAAGCTGCTGCCTCCAAAGCCAGGAAGGAGCTTTGGAGAACATCCCGAAGGATGAGAGGGGATGAGCTGGGTTCAGGGCGAGCCTGGGCTGGAAAGGTTCCTGGTAAGAGATTGGAGCTGAGCCTTTGGGGATGCCAACAGCACCAGGACACGCGGGGTGAGGGTGGAGGGGATGGCCTGACCCCAATTAGCAGCACAAAGTTTCTCCAGGCGTGAGCAGGAGCTGCTCTCCCAGCCCAAGAGCTCGCACCAAATTCAGCCTTTTCCTGAAATTAACAGATTAAAATCTCCCCGACCTGGGATATCTCGGGGAATAATCACCAACAAACCTGGCTGGGAGCTGAGTGGTAAAAAGGAATGTGACCAAAAGCCAGGAAACTCCTGCCCACCTGGAGAACCCCGCTGGATTTATCCCGAATCAGGGGAGCGAAACGCCGAGCGAGACTTCACGGAGCGACCCCAGGGGACAGCTGGGGACACAGGGGCCATTCCCGCTGGGAACGGAGGGACTCCAGCCTGGGGATGATCCCACTGTGCCTCTGCTGCCCAGGGCTGAGCACCGGCTTCAAAGCTTCCCCATCCCCCAGCAACGCCTCGTGTCCCCCCCACCCAAAAGTGGAGACCCCTCCCCACCCGCCGCCTTGCGAGGGATGAAGAATGATCACGAGCTGGGCAGAAAGTGCCTGTCAGCAGGATGCCACCGTCATCTCCAGAGGGCTCTGGAGCCCGTTTCCACCGCTGCGTCCATCCATCCATCACCCCCCGTCCCCGGGGACACCGCGAGCTGACCCCACAGATTTCAGCAGTCCCTCCCTGCTCCCCTCGCCGTGACGAGCCCGGCACGGCCGCGGGGGCAAGTCGGAGGCTGCTGATTCTCCATTAACGCACCACCCTGCCGGGATAATTAATCGCAACCTCGCCGGCGCTGGTTTGAGCAGAAACCCCCCGGATCCCCCCCGCGCTCCCTTCGCCGGCTCCTCTGGCAGAGCCTGATGAAGATTGATTCGCGGGCGGCGGCGAGCGCGGCACCGAATCGTCACGAAAGCCGACAACCCCGTTAAAATCAACCCTCTCCTTTCTCCTCACCCCCACGTCCCGGTGTCCCCCCCACCGCGGGCAGGTGGGTCCCGCTCAGGAGCCGGAGAGTTTCCAAAGTGCTGGCAGCGGCTCCAAGTTTCCCTCTCGCCCCGGCTCAGGGGAGCAGCACCCCGAGACACATCCGTGGAGTCACCAGAATGGGAAACCGCGGGCGGGAGTGAACTCGGAGGGAAGAGATTGCAGTTGGGAACAAAGCTCACACCTGCTGGAGACGCAACCCCGGGCACTGACTGCGCAGGGAACGGGTCCCCATCCATCTCCCCGGGCAGCGCCGGCTTGAGCAGGAGATGAGGGTGGCATTGCCTGTCTTTCAGATCAGCATTTTTCCTTCTCTGTGGGGTTTTTCTCGGGTGATGGCGAGGCATCCCCGAGCCGGTCCCAACACAAGGTCACCGCCGAGGCGGCGTGGGGAGCGGAGACAGGCAGCATCTCGCACAAAGCACCCCCGGCATGCCGATGAGCCTTACCAGCTGCAGGCAGCAGAATCCCACCAGCGTGCATCGCCCGTTGCATCTCCCCATGGCTCCCCAGACGGATCCTCGGGGCTCCCTCACCGTGGCCTCGCTCCGCCGCCGCGCTCCGGCTCCTCACCAGCCGCCCCTTGGCCACCCGCGGAGCGTCGCGGGGGGCTCCAGCACCATGTCCCGCTCTCCAGCCTCCGGCCAGCCCCGCCGGCTCAGCACAGCGGCGGGCTGGGCTCGGCGCGGGGCATCGCCCCCCTTCTCCCTCCGCCCCCCGCCCCGCTACAGCCCGCTCGGGCGGCGCGGGGGCCGCGCGGCCGCGCAGCCCTGGCCGCCNGGGGAGCCGGGCACGCCGCGCCGCGCCGAGCCCTTGGCGGCCTCCGGGGGCGCGGGCAGCGCGGCCCCTCCGCCGCACCGCGGCTCCCGCCTGGCCTTATCCTTATCCTTAATCATCAGCGTTTGTCTTTTAAATCGCAGATTTTTATTATTTATTCTTTTTTCCCCTCCGGAGCCAGGTGCGGCTGGGAGAGACCCCGGAGAAGGGCTGCGAGATGCTCCCCCCGTATCCCCCCCAAATCCCACCCGCATCTCCCGGCCCTGCGGCCCTTGGGCGGCGCCTGGACCCGCAGCACAGGGACCCCGCCGCCTCCCCTGGGGTGGCCATGCCAGGGCAGCAGCTGGGCTTGCGGGGAGGACAGATGGCAGAGCCCGGCGGGAACCCCGCAGATCCCCCCGCAGAGCTCCGCTCCGCAGAGCCCCGCTCGGCACACGCGGCTGGGGCCGGGGGCGAGCGCTGGCCGGGGGCAGGGTGCCTGGGCAGGGAGGTGGGTGCAGACAGGGCTGACACAGCCCCTCACCGCCACCCACCCGCTCGCCTTTGTTCTGTTTTCACAGCACACCTTCGGGGACATCGCAGAGCGCGAGGAATCACCGGGATGCTGCTTTCCCGGTGCTTCAGAAACCTCTGGCTGAAATGCCGCCTGGCAGAAGCACTTGGAAACAGTTTGCTGCTTTTAATTTCCATGATTTCTTAATCCTCGGCGCCGATGTTCATGAGGAAGCATCTCCTAAACTGGCCCCACGCAGCCTTAGGTGTCAGAGCATCCACGCAGGATCCGAGGGATGAAGCTGCGTTCGTGTGTGTGGTCCAAGCCCATCCAAGCTTGCCAGGGCTCATCCCCGTGCGCTACTGGGACCAGCCTGCGGCACCTTCCACACCTGGAGCTTCTCCTTCATCCTCCACGCTGGGGATTTCTCTCCCCCCCGGGGCTGTTCTGTGCTCCCAGGAGCATTTGGGGAGGCTCGTGCGTGGCTGAAGGACGGGGCTTTGCAGAAAAGGCTCGGCTTTTGTGCATTCAGGAGCGCACAGTGCAAAGATGCAGCGGGTTCCTCAAGGGAGGCTCTGAACCGGGCTCCTGGGAGCAGGGGCCGGACCCAGACTGAGACGTGGCGTTCGGAGCGTGGACACCTCCGTGTTTATTCCACCCTGGCCTGGCTGAGTGACCTCCACCAGCCCTGAGTATTCCCACACCTCGCTCTGCAGGCTGCCAGGGATCCCAGCTGTGGAGCTGGGACACCCCCACTGCGGGCTGGTCTCCATCCCTCCCAGCTCTCCTGGCTCCAGAAACCCCAGGTTTTCACCCCAGAGAGGTCCCATCACCTTCATCCCATGGGGAGAGGTGTCCCGGGCTTATCCAGGTCCAGACACAATTCCAGGATTGAGCTTTTGGGCTCCCCTGGGATTTAAGCACAGCAGGAACCCGGAGCAGAGGGATTGGGATCACCCCACAGGTCAGAAAAAGATAAGGATCAAAGCACCCCACAGCATCTCCTTGGCCATGGCCGGGCAAACCCGCTCGGCCCAGCCCTCCTGCAGCCCCAAAAACGCCAGGGAAAGGCAAAACGCTCCGACGGAAAATCGTAAATCCCCATCCAATGGCGCCGAGATCCCGCCTGGCTCCCGACCAGGTGGAGTTTTGCAAAGAATCAATTTTAGATTAAAAAACGGTCAATAAAGCCCGTCATGGAGCTGCCCTGGAAGGAGAGGAGACAACTTCATCTGGGAGAGGGTGGGAAACGAGCCCAGGGCTTTGTCCTTCGCTCAGAACCTGCCCACCCCGGGGTTCACGTGCAAGAAAAATCCCCAACGGCTGAAATGACAGAGAAAATACCGGGAGGAAATCAAATAAGGGCCCTGTAATTAATTGGGAGGACGGGAAACGGGAGGGAGCCGTGAGGATCCGTGCTTTGATCCCCAGCTGTGCTCCCACCCAGCCCTGCTGTGCCTCAGTTTCCCCCGGCAGTGTCAGAGCCTCATCCCAAACCTCCTGTGGGATGGATCCTGCCCCCCCCAAAGCTGAGACTCCGCTTGTCTGCCACCCCACACGCCGTGGTGGGGTGACAGGGATGTCTCCTGGCCCCCATGGCCACAGGACTGGCAGTGGGGCTGGATCCAACCCATCTGAGCTCTCCATCCCCAGGGCAGGAGGAGCCAGATGGGATCTCTTTCCCCAAAATCCTTTCCTTCCACTAAACCGGGGTGTTTTAAGTCAAAACCCGTCTGTATCCTTATGCCAGGGAGAGCTCTCCCTGCCAGGGGTATAAACAGAGCGCAGGGAAATCAGTTTTTTTCACTGAGCTGGTATTTTTACCCCAAAACATCTGGGTTTTGTCTGTTTGGGCTGGGCTGGAGCAGCCTGGGGACAGGGACATCACAGTCCCAGGGCTGGAGGTGGCCCGGCTCTGGGTCCAGGGATGGTCCAGCTCCAGCCTGGGGTCAGGAGTGCTCCAGCCCTGGGTCCAGGGATGTCCCAGACCCAGGGTCAGGCCAGGAATTCTCCATCTCTGGGGTTCCAGATGCCCCAGTCCTGGGGCCGAGGATGCTCCAGCCCTGGGTTCACAGAGGCCTTGGTTGTGGGGTCATGGAAGCCCTGGTTATGGGGTCAAGGATGGTCCAGCCCTGGGGTCAGGGACACCCTGGCCCTGGGGTCAAGGATGCTCCATCCCTGGGGTCAGGGACACTCCAGCCGTGGATACCCGGGATGTTCCATACCTGGGATCAGGGATGCTCCATCCCTGGGGTCATAGGGGCCCTGCTTGTGGGGTCAAGGATGCTCCATCCCTGGGGTCAGGGACACTCCAGCCGTGGATACCCGGGATGTTCCATACCTGGGATCAGGGATGCTCCATCCCTGGGGTCATAGGGGCCCTGCTTGTGGGGTCAAGGATGCTCCATCCCTGGGGTCAGAAATGCTCCAGCCCTGAGTTCAGGGATGTTCCAGACCAAGGGTCAGGTCAGGAATGCCCCATCCCTGGGGTCCCAGGTGCCCTGGTTGTGGGGTCCCAGGTGCCCTGGGGTCAGGGATGCTCCAGCCCTGGGGCCAAGGGTGCTCCAGCCCTGACTCCAGGCATGTCCCAGACCCGGGATCAGGGCTGCCCTGTCCCTGGGCTCAGGTCCAGCCCAGCCCCAGGCTGGACGGGGCTTGGAGCACCCTGGGATGGTGGAAGGCGTCCCTGCCCACGGCAGGGGGTGGAATGGGGTGAGCTTTCCGTCCCTACCACCAAACCAGTCCGGAATTCCGTGATTCTGCGACTTCCCCAGCCACCTCCAGGGAGAAACTCCCATTTATTTAACCAACCTTTCCCCAGTTTGAGCATAATCAGCCCCCAGCTGCCAGTCACCGCCAGCTCCGTGGATCCCAGGTGACGGATGGGGCTCGGGCGGCTCTTGGAGAACCGACGGAGGAATTAAAATGCGTCCCCACCGTTCCTTCCCCGCGCTCACCCTCCCTCCGTGCCGGGGAGAAGGGCAGCACGTCACAGGATCCATCATCATTTCGCCTCCGTGGCTCGCAAAATTCATAATTAACGAAAAGATTTCCGTTCGCTCGCTGGTGTAATTGAATTAGCTCCCCATTAAACGGGGGCCGAACGGCATCCATTCCCCAGCAGAGCAAATAATTGTTTTCCATTCTTTCAGGAATCATCACCCGCTCCTTGGAACTCCCCGGATTCATCGGAGCAGTGGCGGGAAAAGGCGGGGAAAGGAAGGGAGAAGCTGCAGGAGGGACAGGCAGGGGCTGAGAGCGGCTCGGAGCTGCCTGGGGCCGAGCCGGGCTGTCCCGGGATGTCCCCACAGATCCCAGTGTGGGGGTGCTGAGCCCACCCCGCTGCATCCCAGGGCCTCCGGGTGCTGCCTCCGCCTCCACCCGGGATCTCCTGGGGATGCCGGCGTTGCCAAAGGGGCAAGGACCGGGATGGGATGGGGACAGGGATGGGGACAGGGATGGGGACAGCCCCCCAGGGCCATGTCGGGGTCACTTCCAGCCCCCCAGTCCCCACTGGAGCTGGGAATCAGCCCCCCTGCCAGCACAGCTCCATGGAACAGGGGCTGTTTATCCGGATCCCAGGAAAGATTTAATTTCCAGTGGAAATCTCTCAAGCAAATACCTCCCTTGGAGGAATAAACCTGTTTAAGGAAACAATTTTCTCTGCGCTCAGATGAAGCCGTGAACGCTTCGCTGCTGCCATGGCCCAGGGCTGGCATGGATCCGGCGTGGGATGGGAGCCAGGAGAGGCCTGGGATGCCCTGGGGGAAGCTGGGAACCAGGGGGAACAGGGGGGACTGGCCCCAAATCCCCCTGGATGCTGTTGGGAACCAGCAGGAATGTGGGGAACTGGCTCTAAATCCCCCTGGGTGCTGTTGGGAACCAGCAGGAATGTGGGGAACTGGCTCTAAATCCCCCTGGGTGCTGCTGGGAACCAGCAGGAATGTGGGGGATGGCCCTAAATCCCCCTGGGTGCTGTTGGGAACCAGCAGGAATGTGGGGGATGGCCCTAAATCCCCCTGGGTGCTGTTGGGAACCAGTGGGAACAGGGGGGACTGGCCCCAAACCCCCCTGGATTCTCTGCTGCCCAGCACGGGGCACTGTCCCGTCCCCGAGGGGGGATGGCAGGGCTGGCCCTGGCACCTCTGGGGTGGTCAGTGCCAGCCCTCCATGGTGGGTTCCAGCCCCCAAGGTGTGTTCCAGCTTCTCCCAAACCAGCTTCCCTCTCTCCCAGGGGCTGGGACATGGACACAAGGTCCAAGGGGTGGGCATTGTCCAGCCCTAATTGCAATTAGCAGTGAAACCTCGAGCTGCCCCATCTGTGTCTCCCTCCTCACTGCCCATCGGGGTCAAAGGTTTATTTGGCTCCGTCCATCCCCGGCCTGCTCCGTCCATCCTGGGCCTGCTCCGTCCATCCAGGGCCTGCGCCATCCATCCAGGGCCTGGCTCCGTCCATCCCGGGCCTGGCTCCGTCCATCCCGGGCCTGGCTCCATCCATCCTGGGCCTGCTCCGTCCATCCAGGGCCTGCTCTGTCCATCCAGGGCCTTCTCCGTCCATCCAGGGCCTGGCTCCGTCCATCCCGGGCCTGGCTCCATCCATCCCGGGCCTGCTCCGTCCATCCCGCTGCTCCCTCAGCCCAGGGATTTACCCTTAATCCGGATCATTTCCCCGATCTGGGTCACGGCTCCGTGCCCGTCGTGCCCAGGCCATGGAGGGGTGCCCGGGGGCTCAGGGGGTGGCACCCAGGGACCCCAGGGTGGGGTGTGGGTCCATCCAGCCCCCACTGCCTGGCACCCCCAGGCTTCAGGAGCCCCAGCACACCCCAGCACTCCGGGCAGGGGCAGAACGCTGCCCCTCCCTCACTTCCCCGCGGGTTCTTGGGATGGGAATTAGGGAAAAAAAAACCCTTTTTTTGTTCCTTTAAAGAAGCAGGACTCGGCAAAGCTCAGGATTGTTGCCCCGGCTCAGCCCCAAGGGTCTCTCTCTCTCCTCTGACACTTGGGTATGGATCCAAATAAACCCATAAACCCTTGGGATTGTAACAGGCTCTAATTAAGCCCTAAATCCGCGTGGGAGCCCCTCCTCGGGCAGGGGCAGGGGAAGGGGCTCATCCCTGGGCACGAGGCTCCCGCTCCGGTGTGTCCAGGGTCCCTCCTGGCGGTCCCAGCCCCCTCTTCCCGTGCGTTTCAGGGTTATTTAATCCCCTGCAGCTAAAAACAAACCTCCCGAGCCCCCCCAGCCCTGCCTGCTCCTCCCCAGGGAGGGTTCGTCCGCTCCGAGCCGTTCATCCCTCGGGATGCGGGGATGGATCTGCCCGTCCCTGGCCGGCAGCTCCCCGGGGGCTCCTGGCGCTCCTCCACCGAGGGCAGGGACAAGGGGACATCCCGGGGGACCAGGGACAACACCAGGGACAAGCCCAGGGCTGCAGCAGCCGTTCCCACGGGATCCTGCCCGCCCTTCCCACTGGGAGGCACCGGAACGACGGGAGGCGGGTGTGGGCAGCAGACAGGACCCCGGTGAAGCTGATCCTCCCTGGATTTGGGAGGGGGGGGGACATGGAGGGACAGGACCCAGGGAATGGCTTTAAACTGAGAAAGAGCAGGGTTGGGTGGGATCTTGGGCAGGAATTGTTCCCTGGGAGGGTGGGGAGGGGCTGGGATGGAATTCCCAGAGCAGCTGGGGCTGCCCCTGGATCCCTGGCAGTGCCCAAGGCCAGGCTGGGCACTGGGGCTGGGAGCAGCCTGGGATGGTGGGAGGTGTCCCTGCCAGGGCAGGGCTGGGATGGGATGGGATTTAAGGTCCCTCCCAACCCAACCCACTCCATGAGTTTAACCTCGATGATTTCCCTGGTTATCCACAGGTGAGGACTCGGATTTAATATCGGAGAACAGAAAAGTAACCAGAGCAATAAAGCCCGGGCACCGAGCTGTGTAAAAAGCCATTTATTGCGGTTTTAACTGTATCAAAAAAAACCCCCAAAAGAAACAGGACAGGGAATTTACAGGCCACGGGGTGGAACTGAAACAAAACTCCTCAATTTCAAGGGATCTGGAGAAGGGTTTCACTGCCAGTGGCACGGCCGAAACAAAATTCCTTTCAGTCCCGACTCTTTCCTGCCTCCCCGAAGAAAGGGGAGGTGGGACAAGCTGCACAGGGGGATGTGGAGAGGGGACAGCCCGCTCCGGGGTGGGCTGCCACGCCGAGCTGCCGTGCCACCTTCTCCACGGGGAGCGGATCCGCCCAGCTCCAGCAAAGCCGGGATCCCGAGGGCACGGATCCCGCCAGCTCCTTGCGGGCCTCACTGGATCTCCCCCATGTAGAGCCTCTTGTCACTGGACGCGGAGAGAACTGAGGGGGAAAGGAGGAAAGGAATAAAACAGTTACAAGAAAATCGGAATAGAATGTAAAAATTCGAATGGAATAGAAAAATTCGAATAGAATATAAAAATTCAAATGGAATATAAAAATTCCCCCCATGGTTTGAGAGCTCCCTAAGGACACGGCACCCAACTCCTCACTCTGCTGGAAGCCAAATTTCAGTTGCTTCCCAAAAAACCCCCATGGAAAGGCTGCTGTGACACCGATCCCAGGCTGCCATGCCCCGTCCCGAGGTGTCCTGGAGTGCAGGCGGGAATGGCCGAGCTGGGAGGTGGAAGAAGTGGAGAAACACCCGGGAAAGGCTCCCGAGGTGATGAGATTTCCATCCCGGGAGCGTGGAGGCTCCAGGCCGGGCTCTGCCAGTGCCACTAGAGGGCACATCGGGACAGGAAAGTGTCCCCAGGCCATGCCAGTCCCTGGGAATGGGGAAAACACAGCTGGCACCCAGCTCTGGCACGCCCTGAGCTGCCCTAAATCCCGGCCGTGGGATCCTAAAGGTTGGGGAGCACCCTCTGAGATCACCAAATCCCCCCCCAGGGTCAGCCCCGAGCCCGTCCCCGAGTGCCACCACGGCCACGGGTTGTCCCAACACCTCCAGGGATGGGGGCTCCTCCACCAGGGCTGGACAACCCTTTCCCTGAGGAAACGTTCCCAAAAATCCAACCTGCCCCTCCCCTGGCCCAGCCCGAGGCCGTTCCCTCTCCTCCTGTCCCTGTTCCCTGCGAGCAGATCCCAAATCCCCCCCGGCTGCCCCCTCCTGTCAGGGAGTTGTGCAGAGCCACAAGGGCCCCCCTGATCCCCCTTTTCTCCAGGCTGAGCCCCTTTCCCAGCTCCCTCAGCCGCTCCTCACAGGATTCCCTCTCCAGCCCCTTCCCCTCCCCAGGGGATTCAAGGCCCAGAGTCACAGGAATGACCCAGAAGAGCCGGGTTTGACACCAGCCATGGTTTAACCCCGGTCCAGGAGAGCTCTGGGGGTTTCCACGCCGGCTCCCAGCCCGGTGTCCGTGCCCCTGCCCCAGCCTGGCTCCCCGGGCATCCCGCACTGATTTACGGGATGAACGCTCCCAGGAGCTCACAGCCCTCAGCTGCACCACTCCACAGGTTTTCAGTGACAGCTTTTTCATTTTCATGCGAGGCCCCATGACTGGTGACCCCAGAGGAGCCCAGAGCACGACCCCACACCCGGAGGGGAGCTGCCTCTGCTCCTCCAGCACGGCCCCAGCCTCGGGCAGAGCCACGAGGAGCCAGGAACGAATCCAGAACTCCCTCCCCGCCCCTCGGCATGACAGAGCTCTTGGCTCGGCTTTGGGGTGGAATGCTGGCGATTTTGGGCTGCTGACCGGGCCGAGGTGAGCGTTTCCATGGAAACACAGCACCCTGCAGCCCTGCCCATCCCCACGCCGGAGCAGGAAATGGGGATGGAACCTGGTCCCAGCTCCTGCTGAGCGGTAAAAACGGCTCTGAAAAGCCACCACGAGCTCTGCATCGCCCAGCTCTGACTGGTGCCACGTGTGAGACACCTCCACTGCACCAAGAGCTTCCTTTGGGTGGGATTTTGGGCAGGAATTGTTCCCTGGGAGGGCGGGGAGGGGCTGGGATGGAATTCCCAGAGCAGCTGGGGCTGCCCCTGGATCCCTGGCAGTGCCCAAGGCCAGGCTGGGCACTGGGGCTGGGAGCAGCCTGGGACAGGGGGAGGTGTCCCTGCCATGGCAGGGGTGGCACTGGATGGGATTTAAGGTCCCTCCCAACCCAAACCATTCCATGATTCTGTGATTTTGTGATTCTGATTTGCTTCCTGCAGCTTTTGGGGAAGTCAGGACACCCGAGGTGATCCACGTCCTCATGGAACCCCTTAACACGGCTCCATCCCTGGTGTCCCAGGCATCCCAAACCCTTTCCTCACGGCCCTTGGGAAGGCTGGGCAAGCCCTGGGCAGCGGCAGCCACCCCCAGCCCACCCCCAGAGCCACTTGATCTCCCTCTGAGTGTCCCCAGCCCAGACCCAGAGTCCCCGTGCTCAGCCCAGGCTGCCCCCACCCAACTGGAGACGAGCAACCACGACTCAACCTGCCTGACAATCCCACTCTGAGCCGCTCTGGCAACTTGGGGGCCCTTTCCCAGAGGACCAGCAGCTCAGTGAGCCCTGGAGCTGCTTCCCTGGGGAGGTGGGGAGCACTTACTGATGGGTTCCTCGGGGTGGAAAGCCAGCTCGTTCACAGAGCCGGCGTGGCCGGGCAGCTTGTAGAGGATCCTCCTGGAGGTGGTGTCCCACACGTACACGAACCTGCAACGCAGAACCGATGAGGGCGGGCACCGGGGAAGGCAAACGGCTGCCCCCGGGTGGTTCCGAGCCGGCTGGAACAGCTCAGTGTGCGTGGATACACAGAACTTCCCCGGAGAAAAGCGCTGCCCTGACCGACTGAGAAGAGCAAGAGGCCCCAGCAGGTAGGAGCCAACGGGCCAAGAGGCAAAAACCCCCCCGCCAGCACCGCCTTTCATCCCTCGGGGCACAGAGAGGGATTTGGAAGCTGCAAAGGAATCCTTGATAGCGCAGGGACGGGGAGAAGATTAGCACTGGGAACGGGGAGGAGGGGGTCTCAGCTCACAGACACCCCCCAAACGCTCTCCGCACGCCCAGGCATCCCCTGGGGCTGGCAGGGAGGAGGAAGGGGCCCAGAGCCCCCCAGCCCCTCCTGCAGGGCAATCCCTCCCAGGCAGCAGCTCCGTGGGTGGGTTTCCTGCTGCCGTGGCACAGGATCCACTCCCCAGCGGCTCCTGATGGGACCACGCCGAGCCCTTGGATCACTCCGTGTCAGGCCTGAGCCCCCAGCTGAGTTAAGAACCCCCTCAGGATCCTTCCCGGGGAGGTCAGGAAGGAATGGCTGGCGCCAGGCAGAGCTCAGCTTTCACGCTGCTGTTACAAACTCAGAGTGAGGGGGAACAGAGCCCAAAATCCCTGTGGGTGCTGCGGGAAGCTCCGCCGGGAAGCAGAGCCGTGCCCTGAGCCCGCTCACGGAGATTTGGGTCCATCAAAGCAAGATCAACCCCACCCCGCAGCCCAGGGGGGGTGGTGCTGCACAGGTACCCCACATCCCTGCCTCCCACACCCTCCCTCCCTTCCCAGCACGAGGGGAGGGGATTTGGCACCAGGCTCGGCAGCTCTGCCACAACAAAACAAAATCCAGCAGCCGGGGAGAGCTGCAGCCGGGTGATGCTCACCCTGCCCCCCCGTCCTGCTCTCAGCGAGGTGATGACAGCTCAGATGGAATTCCCGGGGCAGGAGAAGGCGGGAATTGGGTTTGGTGGGAAGGGCAGCTCTGCTGTCGCCCCCTTCCCCAGGGCTGAGGGGTGTTGAGGGACGGGGACGGCCCACGGACCCACGGAAAATCCAGCCCCTGCCCCCAGGGAAGGTCGCTGGGCACCCCACGCTGCTCCCGCGGGGATTCAAACCTGCCGGGGACGGGCAGCCCCTCCCTCAGCCCTCAGCGCCAAGGCTGGACCCTCCCAGGCTTTTTCGGGGCTCCTCAGTTTCCCCCTTCCTTTCCACGGCAGGGCTTTGCAGACCAGACAAGAAAAGAAGATTCGCTCGTGCAATCAGCCTGGATTTGAACCGAAATGCTGCCTTTTCACCCCAAAAAACAGCCCTGGATGATTTATAACCCCTGCTGGCTGCCCAGGGAGGACCCTGGGTACCAGCCCAGGGCACAGCTCCTCCTCCTCCTTAGGAGCTTTCCAGGCTGGTGCCGTTCTGTGAGTTATTCTCTTGAGGGCAGCCCTCAGGCCTGCAGTGCAAGCCCTGAACCGGGATCATTTCAAGCCCAGCCCTTACCCAGCAGGCAGGAATTGTCCCTGTTGCTTTCTCAAAGCACTCTGCTGGTGTGGTTCTTAATTCGGGGTTGCAAAGGAGGAAAAGTGGCCGATTTTTACCACAGCGTTTTACTGCAACACTTCTGAAGGGCTCAACCCCCCCCCAAAAATACTCAGGTAATTGTCCCTCCAACACAGACACGGTGCAGAAGGAGAGAGGGATCGCTGGGGGGCTGGTTTGTACTTGAAACAAAACGTTCCATTTTGCTTTGCTTTCCCTGAAAATAATCCTAAAAAAAATTTTAAAATAATAATAAAAACAACAAAAAAATTTTTTTAAATTCATAAAAAACAACAAAACCGAAAAGAAAATAATAAATTGAGAGCTCTGTGATAGCAGAAGGATTGGAGTGGCCTGGCCTGAGCTGCCCCAGGAGCTCCATCAGCACCCGCAGAAGGAACCCACCGACCCGAACTCCTGGCACGGGTGCCCGGAGCAGGGCTCAGCCTGCCCCTGCTGCAGGGATCCGGGCAGGAATTCCTCTCCCAGGCAGGAATCCTCCCCCCACGCCACTGCCCGGCAGGGCTGGGGGGCAGAGCCACGGCTCAGGCTCAGGCTGGGACAGCTGCCCCACTAAATCCGGACAGGGAGAGCTCCAGGTCTGCCTCGCTGCTATCAGGAACTGATTGACTGGTGATTACTGCTGCTCCACGCCCTGGCCCCCGGCCTGCAGGAATTCCTGTCTCCCTGGCACCGGGTTTGGGCCTGGATTTGCTCCAGGGGAGGTTGGTGTCCTTCACAGGGACCTTCAGACCCCGTGCTGCTTCCCCGCTCTGCCCCTTTCACTCCTCGGCTGACTTTGGTCTACAGAATCTCATTTACGAGTCTGGTAAGTGCTACTTGATCTCTTAATTGATCTCCTTAATTATAAGAGAGATCAAGAATGATCCGTGGAATCCCACCCTGCAGGGATTTACCTGGGATCTGTGCCCCTCATCCTCTAACCCCACGTTTGCTCAGGGGAGGTCGGTGCCCTTCACAGGCACCTTCAGACCCCGGGCTGCTTCCTCCCTCTGCCCCTTTCACCCCTCGGCTGTCTTCCCAGAATCTCTCATTTACGAGTCTGATGTGTGCTCATCAATCCTTATTTCTCCTCAATTAAAGGAGGGGTCATTAACGATCCCCGGAATCCCAGCAGGCGGGGATTTAACCGGGATTTGTGCTCCTCATCCTCCAGCCCCACACGCAGACCCCGCTCTCCGAGACCCTCCCCAAGCTTCTGCCAGCACGCCCAGGGATCCAGCGCGGTGGCAAAGATGTCCCTGTCACCCGCTGGGGGATCCTGGGCAGATCCTCAGCCAGCTTTTCACAGTAATAATCAGCTTTTACAGCAGCCAGCAGCTCCTGCACGGCCACCGAGGCAGCAGAGACACGTCCCCTGTCCCCGTGGACAGCGGGACCAGTCCCCGAGGGCTGCTCGGGATTTCACACCTCCACGCCCAGCCCCGAGCCTCGAGATACCCAGGCAGGAATGCAGCAGATCCCTCATGGATTGATGAGGAATGCAGTGGAAACTCACCTGTCGGCCGACCCCCCTGCAATTTTACTGCCGTCTGGGGACCACGAGCACCTCAGAAGGTTCTGAAATAAAAGAACACGCGCTGATCAATTTAGTTTTCCCCTTCTCCTCGAGTTAAAATCGCCACGAGACTTCAACCAGCACCAGCACCACTTTAATGATCTCCCTTGGAAGATGAGAGGGTAATTACAGATTTTATTTCATTGCTGGAAACAGCCAGTGCCTTGTTATTTTACACAAAGTAGATGGCAAGTGTAGAAAATACTTAATTTACAGCTAATTACAGCTGAACTGAGCAAAGAAATCTTGTTACTGAGGCTTTAATTGGAATCCCACTTTGAGTATTCATCTTTCTTTGAGTTCTTATTAAAGCCCTTCTGGCCTGAACTTGAATGGGAAAAAAAAAACGATTTAGAGAAAAGTTACTAGCAGGGGGAATTGAACAAGGAGGGGAGCACTCTCACCTTCTCAAAATTATGGACATTCCCCTGGAAGATCTTCACACATCTCTCCTTGGGGGCGAAGGGCCTCACGTCCCAGATCCGAACTGCAACCGAGTCAGAGCCTTCAGCTGAGGGTGCCAGGGAAAGGGCAGCCCTGGAAAACCCCCCCGTGTGCCCAGGACACGCTCCCTGTCCCCTTCCCGCCCCCAAAAGCCACGGGGAACCAGCAGCTTTCCCTGCAGGAAGCTTTGCTCTGGCAGGGACAAAAGCAGCGATGTGTAACTGCACCCAGAGCGGGACAATCCGAACCCGCCGTCCCAAAATTGAGCCACCACCTCCTTGCAGGAGGGTTTGCTTTATCCTGACACATCCCATGGGCACGGTCCTGATGGGCTCAGCCTCACCGGGCACCTCAGTGGGACACGCAGGGGGCAGCCGGGCTCTCACTCCTGCTGAGGGGACACAGCCAAGCCACCCCGACACAGGACATCCTGGGCATGGCTCTTGTCCCTTGTCCCCAGTGCCCTGCAGGATAACCTGGGCATGGCTCTTGTCCCTTGTCCCCACTGCCCTGCAGGATATCCTGGGCATGGCTCTTGTCCCTTGTCCCCAGTGCCCTGCAGGATAACCTGGGCATGGCTCTTGTCCCTTGTCCCCAGTGCCCTGCAGGATAACCTGTGCCAAGGCTCTTGTCCCCAATGTCCTGCAGGATAACCTGGGCATGGCTCTTGTCCCTTGTCCCCAATGTCCTGCAGGAGCTGGGCTCTCACTCCTGCTGAGGGGACACAGCCAAGCCACCCCGACACAGGACATCCTGGGCATGGCTCTTGTCCCTTGTCCCCAATGTCCTGCAGGATAACCTGGGCATGGCTCTTGTCCCTTGTCCCCAATGTCCTGCAGGATATCCTGGGCATGGCTCTTGTCCCTTGTCCCCAATGTCCTGCAGGATAACCTGGGCATGGCTCTTGTCCCCAGTGCCCTGCAGGATATCCTGGGCATGGCTCTTGCCCCCAGTGCCCTGCAGGAGCTGGGCTCTCACTCCTGCTGAGGGGACAAACCTGTGCCATGGCTCTTGCCCCCAGTGCCCTGCAGGAGCCAGGACAAACCCCCCTGAGGGACCTGCTCCCCCCGCCGAGGACGCGAATTCCCGGATTAACTCCGGAGCCAAACTCCCTGCAGCCCACCCCACCTCCGGGCGCTGCTTTCCCGGGATGAACACCCAGAGGTGTCCCGGGAGCCTCGGCAGGGCGTACCTGTGTTGTCCATGGCGTTGGAGAGCAGGTAGGAGCCCTCGGAGCTGAGGCTCAGGCCCGTCACCGAGTCGGCGTGGCCCCGCATGGTGTAGGTGAGCTTGTTCTGCCGCAGGTCCCACACCTGGCACGGCAAACACAGCCAGGAATGCCGGAGCTGCAGCTCCCGGAGCATCCCATGCCTCCACCAGCTGCTGTGGGTTCCAGCTGGTGGGGGCTGGAGCTTGAGGGGTGTTGTAGGAAAATGGGATTTTGTGCCTTAGAGGATTCCTGACTGAACGCGTTCAGCCCCCAGGGAGTCACACGGCAGCAGCGCCACACGTGCAGGACCCAGGGAATGGCTTCCCAGTGCCAGAGGGCAGGGCTGGGTGGGATCTTGGGCAGGAATTGTTCCCTGGGAGGGCAGGGAGGGGTTGGGATGGAATTCCCAGAGCAGCTGGGGCTGCCCCTGGATCCCTGGCAGTGCCCAAGGCCAGGCTGGGCACTGGGGCTGGGAGCAGCCTGGGACAGTGGGAGGGGTCCCTGCCGTGGCAGGAGTGGCACTGGATGGGATTTAAGGTCCTTCCAACCCAAACTATTCCACGATTCTATGAAAATAGGAGGCTGGAACTTTCTGTGTGTTGGAGGAAGACAGAATTTGCCTTTTAGAAGATTTCTAAGTCGCTATTCTGAAGACTTCTTCAACCTCCAAGGAGTTAAATGTCAGCAGCCCCACGCCCGCAGAATTCCACTTGAACTGGCTACAAACTGCCCCAAATCCCACTGCCTGATGGGACACAGCAGCAGGTCCCCAATTCCCACAGTTTCAGGCTGCTCTTCCCAAAGAGGGGCAGTGGGAGCAGCTCTGGTGGCTGTGACAGCCTGGGGACAGCTCTGGCAGGGTGGGGACAGCCCTGGTGGCAGTGCCACACCGAGCCCTGGCTGTGACAGGCTGGGGACAGCCCTGGTGGCAGTGCCACACTGAGCACTGGCTGTGACAGTCTGGGGACAGCTCTGGCAGGGTGGGGACAGCTCTGGTGGCAGTGCCAGGCTGGGGACAGGTCTGGCAGGCTGGGGACAGCCCTGGTGGCAGTGCCACACTGAGCCCTGGCTGTGACAGTCTGGGGACAGCTCTGGCAGGGTGGGGACAGCTCTGGTGGCAGTGCCAGGCTGGGGACAGCCCTGGTGGCAGTGCCACACCGAGCCCTGGCTGTGACAGTCTGGGGACAGCTCTGGTGGCAGTGCCAGGCTGGGGACAGGTCTGGCAGGCTGGGGACAGCCCTGGTGGCGGTGCCACACCGAGCTCTGGCTGTGACAGGCTGGGGACAGCTCTGGTGGCAGTGACAGGCTGGGGACAGCCCTGGTGGCAGTGGCACACCGAGCCCTGGCAGTGACAGCCCGGGGACAGGCTGGAGCAGGGGCTGGGGGCACAGGGACAGCCTGAGCCCTGCAGCCACCGGGGACATCAGCTGAATGAAACGCCGAGCTCGCTCTTAAATAAGAACTTTCCACTCCAGCAGGTGCCAGAGCGAGCTGCGAACTGGAGCAGAGGGCACGGGGGGGACGTGCCACCACATTTCCTTCAGCTGACCTCACACACGGCCGTGCCAGAGCCTGCCAGCACAGCCTGCATTCCACACGGCCCCGCGCGGCGGTGACAGCGGCGCTGGCACACCGGGAATGCCAGGCGGTCACGTGCCAGCCCGGAGCTGCTCCCTGCCGCTTCAGCCACCGGTAGGGATGGACACAGCAGGTCCAGGGGGGTGGAAAATGAAGCAGGTGACTCCCAGGGGTGTCCTGGAGCAGCGCAGGGAGCGGCAGGATGGAAAAGGCGGGCGCGGCGGGAGAGGGACGCGGGGACGCGCAGGGTCCTACCTTGATGTCGTTGTCGATGCCTCCCGAGATGATCTGGTCGCTGGTGTCGTTGAAGGTGACAGCCAGGACCTGGTAGGTGTTCTGGAATGTCTGGACAGCAGCTTTTTTCCTGATATCCCACAGCTGGGAAGAAACGTGGCGCTCGTTAAGAGAGGGACACAGATATTTAACAACAAAACCCCAGGGAGCTGCACAGATATTGGCAGAGACTCAGACTTTTCTCCTAAAATCCCTTCTCAGATCTCAGGAGACCACGATAAAAAAACACTTAATCTGGTGATCTTTATTAAAAAAAAAAAATCAATCTGGTGCGTTTGGAGCACAGGAATGAAGGGAGGGAAGAAGGGGCCAGCACAGGAGATTCCAGGAAAGAGAAGAAGGGGCCAGCATGGATTTCAGGAGAGGGAAAAGGGCCTGCATGGATTTCAGGAGAGAGAAGGAAAAAGGGGCCAGCACAGGAGATTCCAGGAAAGAGAAGAAGGGGCCAGCATGGATTTCAGGAGAGGGAAAAAGGGCCTGCATGGATTTCAGGAGAGAGAAGGAAAAAGGGGCCAGCACAGGAGATTTCAGGAGAGGGAAGAAGGGGCCATCACAGATTCCAGGAGAAGGAAAAAGGGGCCAGCACAGATTCCAGGAGAAGGAAAAAGGGGCCAGCACAGATCACAGGAGAAGGAAAAAGGGGCCAGCACAGATCACAGGAGAAGGAAGAAGGGGCCATCACAGATTCCAGGAGAAGGAAAAAGGGGCCAGCACAGATTCCAGGAGAAGGAAAAAGGGGCCAGCACAGACCCCAGGAGTAGTTTTCTCGTGCTTTGCTAATCCAGAGCAGCAGGAAAAGTCCAGCTGAGCAGCTCAACCTTCACAACCCCCCCGAGAACTACTGAGAAAAAAAGCAGCAGTGAAATCCGATGTCACATTTTTGATTCTGAACTCGGAGCGATAAGACAACGAAACGAGCAACAAAAGGCTGAATTCGGCCCGGTTAAACAGGAAGATCCCAAAAAACCCTTCCACCTTTTCCCCCCACCCAGGTTTTTCCCCAGGGAACGCGCTGACCTTGACGGTGCCATCGTCGCTGCCGGTGCAGACGAGCTGGGGGCCCCTCCGGGCCGGGTAACAGGAGTTGACGAAGGACGTGTGGCCCTTGAGCCTCTTCACCCTCTCCCCGGTCTCGCTGTCCCACACAGCCACGGTTTTGTCCGTGGAGGCCGAGAAGAGCATGCTGCAGCCAACAGCCTCTGTGAGGGCTCGGCTCCCTTCCCACCTTTCCTTCAGGAATCACCAGTGGGAGAAGAATCTGCCCTGCTCGGCGCTCCAGAGGAGCTGCGCTGCACAAGCTCCCTTTAGTCCCCGTTATAAATTGTTTTTCTGCCTCCTCAGATATGCTCTGGGACGGACACGGGCAGAAAAGCTCAGCAGGAATGGTGGAACAGCCTTTTAAATTCACCAGTATCCCCCTTGTTCTGTCTCTCCCTCCCCAGCAGCTCCCAGACACCCAACACAAACTTCCCTCTGTTCCCCAGAACTGCATCGCTGGCACCGGCGGGTCAGGGGTGCCCCCAGGCCCTTTGCCCACGCTCAGGCACCATTCCCGAACTGGGAAAGCCACACTGCGAGGATTTGGTGTCCATGGACTGAGCAAGGGCAACAATCCCAGAGTCACTGAGGCTGGAAGAGCTCCAGGACCGTCAAATCCGAGCTGTGCCCGAACCCCACCTTGTCCCCAGCCCCGAGCCCTGAGTGCCACGTCCTGAATCCTCCCGTGGGCACCTCCAGGGATCGGCACNACTCCCCGAGGCTCAGCGAGGCCCCAGCAGCAGGGAGCCCCTGCCCTCACCTGCCGTCCGTGTTGTAGTGCAGCTCCATGACGGCCCCGCTGTGGCCCTTCAGCGTGGCGAAGTTGTCGCAGTCCCCGTAGACGTTCCAGAGCACTGGGGGACAGCGAGGGGCGGGTGAGCACGGGAAGGACCCCGGAACACCCCCCCCTGCCGTGGATCTTTGGGGATTTCAGCAGGATGAAGGGTGCTCCATCCCCGCTGCTGAGTGCAGGGTGGGATAACTCGCAGCAGTAACCCAGCGCCGCGTGAGCCCCAGGGCAGAGGTGGTTTAGGGGTCTCGATTAAGGTGAATTCATTAGGAAAAAGATTATCTTTGCTTCAGCAACCCCAAGCATTAAAAACTGCATTTCTGCAGACTCGTGGAGCCTGCGTGAGGGACCTGGGGACACAGGGCTGTGCCCAGCAAGACACATTCCCAGCACCATGAGGGTGGGACCTGGAGAGGAGCAGGGAAAAGCTTGCTGCACCCTCCTGGGGAAAACCCTTCACACTCAGGACCCAGCTAGGTGGGGGCTGAGCTAAAACCCCTCAGCCTGAGCCCACGGGAGCCCAGCCTGGGGGACAGCGGGGGACAGCAGTGACACTCACAGATGAGCCTGTCGAAGCCAGCCGAGGCCAGGGTGTTGCCGTTGGGATGGAACTTGCAGCAGTAAACCTCCCCCTCGTGCCCCGAGAGCAGCATGATGGGGGCCTGCAGCGAGGAGCAGCGCGGGGGGCCCTGGGGGACACGGGGGGCACCGTGAGGGGACAAGGGACAAGCCCAGGGTACGGCCAGCCCGCCACCCCTGCCCAGCATCCTCACCTTCCCACACCGCATCCCACCAGAGTCACAGAATCGCGGGATAACCGAGGTTGGAAAAGAGCTCCAAGAGCATCGAGTCCAACCCGTGCCCGATGCCCACCTTGTCCCCAGCCCCGAGCCCTGAGTGCCACGTCCTGAATCCTCCCGTGGGCACCTCCAGGGATCGGCACTCCAAGCCTCCCTGGGCAATTCCAAGGCCTGAGCACTCTTTCCATGGGGAAATTCCTGCTGGTGACCACCCTGAGCCTCCCCTGGCCCAGCCTGAGGCCGTTCCCTCTCCTCCTGTCCCTGTGCCCCACGAGCAGATCCCAAAGCCCCCCCGGCTGCCCCCTCCTGTCAGGGACTTGTGCAGAGCCACAAGGGCCCCCCTGAGCCTCCTTTTCTCCAGGCTGAGCCCCTTTCCCAGCTCCCTCAGGAATTCTCCAGCCCCTTCCCAGCTCCGCTCCCTTCCCTGGACTCCCTCCAGCCCCTTCTTGTCATGAGGGGCACAGAAGCGAACGCAGCACTGGAGGGCCCTCAACAGTGCCCAGCCCCAACATCCTCGTGGCCCTTCCCTCCCACCGGAACCAGCCCCGGGCTTCTTCCCTCACCTTTCCATCCCATCCCGGATCTCCTCCCACTCCATCCCACACGTTCCCCCCATTACCGCCTGCAGCAGAGCTCCGGCCGGGGGCTGCCCCCCTGCACCGCCCGTGCCCGGCGCCCCTGGCAGATCATGGCGGGGCCGCTTGGCGGGCACGGGGACGAGCGGGAGGTCGGGGCCGGGCGCGGGGGCGGCGCCGGGAGC